>KZ308238.1:0-22838 GCA_000376725.2 Ladona fulva
TGATGTGAGAGTGCGTGTTACCCCCCACTGCTGGCTGGTAATTCCCGTCTGACCCCTGGCGAATCCCCCATAGACGCGGCTTCTCACTGTAGCCCCTCCCTCTTTTATTCCCCACCCCCTCCTCATTCCTTCCCTATTCTTTCCCCGCCCTCTACCATTGAACAGTTGCGAAACTTCACAGGCTCGAGATGAAAGGTTATCCCTAGCACGGCCAGGGTTCGTGAAATGGACCGGAAAGCCTTTCTTGTGCGCCAGAATTTATGTGCAGATTCCGCGAGGAGAGGGGAGTGGGTGGAGGTGGGGGAGTGCTCGGAAGGGGAAGGCGGAGGCAGGAAGTGGGTTGAATTTCTTTTTTTTCATTTGGTAAGGATATGGAAGTTTTCATCTCTCCTCAGTACGGCTTTATTTATACGTTCGCCGGAGAGGAGTGGAAACGTAAGGGGAGGAATTTGGTTGGGGTAAGATTTTCTTGGCCATTAGTCGGTTGAAAGACCGGTTGCTCTTCAAAGATTATGTACAGTGTCCTTGCGTAAAAGTTCTTTGATTTTCTTCACCTACTTGTGTACTCCCTTTCATATTGTAGATATTGTATGTATTATTAAGTAGATCGTTCATAGTTGAAAGACATCAAAAATAATTTGGCTTGGTGTGGAAAAGATTTAATGTCAAAATGACGAAACGAATGTAGCGTATATGTTGGTAATTTCCGCTGAATCCTTCGTTAGTTACAGTTCCTTACCTCTTTGTTTTAGCGTTTTTTTTTCGCCTTTCATGTCTGGACGTTTTCCCGCATTGTGGGCGTTTCTGTGTAAACCTTCAGTCAAGGAGTTTTTCCCCAATCCCACATCTTTCAGTCTTTCCTCCTATTTTTCGACGTAATTTTGTTAGATGTATATTAACGGCAATCGCTTGCTATGATGTAACGTATATTTTGCTAAGTCATGACTTCTGGCGTTCGAAGTGAGATAAGCTACTTGCGCTTAAACTCGACGAAAGAGTCAAATAACAATGAATAATGCTTATCCGTCGATAGAGCTGTGAACTCATTTAATATGCAACTTCGTCTGCCTACGGAGAATTGGTCCGCGTTCTTTATTTTATCGGGTATCCAAATGATGTTAACATAACACACAAACGTGGTCGAAAGAAAAGCTACATAACCTGTACTAAAGAAATATATTAAAGTCTGTTTGTACTTGCGGATAGAGTGAAACTGAGATGGTGTATTAGCAGAACTTTGAATGGATCTAAAGAGAGATTTCGAGAAAAATCATGCTGGCGAATGTGACGAATGAGATGATGAAGAGATTTACGTTGCTTTAACAATGAAAGGGAATGTATGGGAAGATGTATGGACGTGCATGAAGCAAAAGGTGTTTGCTAGGATAAGAGTATTATAAAATAGGCAGACAACGCACTTACTCTGATAGGAAATAGAAATACAAATTCAAGTCTTCAAGCATGCATGTAATAGTGCTCGTTTGAAAAATCCTTCGGAGAACCTTTCCGTTAGTATCAATTACAATGAGAAACGTCAATTTAAACGATAGTACTTAAAAACATATAGAAAGGGTTGTCTAACCTTTCTTAGCTCATGCGCTAATAATGTCATTTTTATACGGGCACCGTACAAACTACAATAATGGACCATAAACTAAACATATAAACATAATAATAAATTATAATACATGCTAAATTTCAGCGGTAGGTATGTTGTGAAAGTATGTGTACGTATTTGCGTGTATATATCCTAATTGTCTGTGAAATTTATTTTCAATTTTCTCCGCATTCAATAGGATACTTATAATCATCTATTGAGCCAATTTTGGCGGATGCGCCATATGTTTGTCATCTCTAATGTAGAAAATAGACATAAAAATGAATTTAGAAAAACTAAAAGGAAAAAACTCTAAATCATGAAATAAGGGGGCTTTTATTGTATATCTGATATCCGCGCACATTTTCTCAATCGAAAAATACGTGGTTTAGACATTACGTTCCTACAGAAGTACAGAACATACAGCCTCCCTATGATTCAGTCATCGCTTTCTCAGTATTGCATATCGATGTACGGAAACGTTGGCTATTTCGCTTTCGGATTTCGAGATAAAGATATTCATAGACAAATCGTCGTCGAAACAATTGGTAGCGCCCTCCACTACTTCAAAATGGACGCCGAAATCTCTATTTGCGTCACCGGGAGAGATAAATATGCAAACCGGGAAAAGAACGCGCTCCGGTTTTTTTTTCAAGATCTCTCTCGGCATTACACGTAATCCCAAATGGAAAAATGAAGAGCGGAAAGCTTTTAAGCGACGCCGTTGTCATTTATCGGTGGAGTGGGACGGAGACAGGATCGTGGAGGAGAATACGGAGGAAGAGGGGATAATGGCGAAGGTGAGCGGGAGATGTCTTTTTGTGGGCTGCTGGAACATCATTAAAAGCAACGCGCCGAGTTGTCTCTCCGAACAACTCCTCTCCCCATTTGCCGTCATCCCCTCTCCTCCGGAAACCTATTCAAAGGCAGGGAAGAAATATTTTGTTTCCAGGAAGATGTGACAAGTGGGCGCGTTGGGCCAAGTGAAGTGTGACAGATCCCCTCTCCCCGCCCCTTTCTCTCACCAATCTTAGGCCGTCACCTGGCAAATAATACTCTCGCCACTTAAGGCGTCGCCTGGTGCGTTTGTGCCTATTTGTGCCCCCGCCGCCGCCCCATTAAGAAATGAGGTTGGCGGTGGGGTTTGGAAGCCGCACCGGGGGCGGGGAGAAAGGAGCGGCATTAATATGTTTGCATACGCTTCTTGATGGATGGTGCGCGCACCAAGGTGGCTGCTTTTAAGGCGGGAAAATAAGGTTGTCCGCGGGGAAGGGGGCGGGGCAAAGTGTCCCCGCCTTTTCTTCCGCTCGCAATATATGGGAGACGCTGAGATTGTGTATTATTTCCTGGATTTGCTTAGGAGAGGACACGGATGGCGTGTTTCTCCAGTGTTCAGATGAGGGTTGATAAAACGAGGCAACCGGTTCTATTTCAATTTTACAGGATATTATTTTCGTCAGATGAACGAGTTAGGAATTATTCATTTTACCTGTAAACTCAAAAGGAATAAAGTATGGAATATTTTTCTTTATTAACTCCTTTCCTGACCAATTTATTGCGTAAGTTGGACTGGGATAAAAGCCTATTTTTTATTTGCTAATTTGTATGATTATACTTAAATAAGAACCGATCGAAATCTTTATTCCCATTGGATATATTATTACACATTTTTATTTCCTTAAAGTTTAACCTATTAACGGTATATCCACATGTTAAGTAAAGCGATAGAGACGTGGAATGCAGATAAACGAAATCATGCTAAAGAAAGTCAATTCGCTCGACGACTTAACTGAGATATATTTTTGAAAGTAGTCAAAAAGCAGAAAATCCTAAATACGAGATATGTCGGGTGTGATTGGATTTTAGATCACTCCTTTCTACGAGATGTCTCGGGTGCCTCAAGGAAATGGTTAAATCACTATTACTTCTAAACTTCGCCGCAAGTTTCACCAGGAAAGATGTTCACATAATGCCTATTATTTTACTTTTTGAAGTCCTAGCGCAATAAGATGTATGTATGGTATATAATATATTTATTTAATAAATAATATATAACATCTCTATATAGTTAACGTTATTATACATTTTGTCCCCGTTCACCGAAGAATGATTCCTCAGGATCAGGGGTGTTAACGAAAACATTTCTTAAAGTACTTTTTTCAATTATTTCATATTGAGTAATTCATTGCCCATACTAATAACAATATATAAATTTAATGTCACAATAAAAAAGGTTATAATAATAAGGACTTTAAAAATAAAGAAGGAAAATACTGATAACTATATTCTTTGATCTTAAAGTTGCCTAAGAACCAGGTTTTAAGTTTAGATTATACCAAGTGAAAATATAGAAATTACAATGAGACGCGGTATTCTGATAACAATGGACAGCAATGGAGTCTATTTGAACGGTTGTAATACGAAATGACATTGAGTATTTAGGTCTCCTTAACTTAGTACCTTAACTTAGTAGTATTGTAAAAATTGCTTCGACTGAATTGCACTCACACTGAAATCACGGACAATTCAAACAGAAGTTTTGGTCGATACTAGATTTTTCTTATTTCTGATCTTGGAAATCTGATAGATTTGACATTTTACTCCACTATGCTCTTATTCCTAATGTAACATAATGATTGCATGGGTATGGGATTAAAACAAAAGCAAATCAAAATTTAACAAAAAATAAAAAAAACAAATCTCGCTATACTGAGATCGAGATCGCCTTACTTTTTTCTTCATTAGCTTCAATCAATCAAAAAGGAGATTTCATCTGCGCCGATAAAAATCAGTAACAAAGTGCATTCCATGTATATGCAAATCATTATATTAACTAATAATTAGAATGAGTTATACTCCGAGCTAGCGGTAGTTGATTAACTAGGTTTACTTGTTTACGATTTTCAGTTAGTTTTCCGTGCCTGTTAAATTTGGTAAAATATGTGAATGGATCTAAAGAGAGATTTCGAGAAAAATCATGCTGGCGAATGTGACGAATGAGATGATGAAGAGATTTACGTTGCTTTACCAATGAAAGGGAATGTATGGGAAGATGTATGGACGTGCATGAAGCAAAAGGTGTTTGCTAGGATAAGAGTATTATAAAATAGGCAGACAACGCACTTACTCTGATAGGAAATAGAAATACAAATTCAAGTCTTCAAGCATGCATGTAATAGTGCTCGTTTGAAAAATCCTTCGGAGAACCTTTCCGTTAGTATCAATTACAATGAGAAACGTCAATTTAAACGATAGTACTTAAAAACATATAGAAAGGGTTGTCTAACCTTTCTTAGCTCATGCGCTAATAATGTCATTTTTATACGGGCACCGTACAAACTACAATAATGGACCATAAACTAAACATATAAACATAATAATAAATTATAATACATGCTAAATTTCAGCGGTAGGTATGTTGTGAAAGTATGTGTACGTATTTGCGTGTATATATCCTAATTGTCTGTGAAATTTATTTTCAATTTTCTCCGCATTCAATAGGATACTTATAATCATCTATATNCTGTGCTTTTTAGATTCATGCGCGAGTTCACTGTGACATGCAAACTCGATGGTGGCGCTGTCTGATGGCGGAGAAGGGGAAGCAAATAGAAAGGGGATGCGGTCTCCAAGGAGGAAAGCCGACGTTCCCACTTTTTATCCCCAGAAAGAATGGAAGATCACAAGCCGAGCATCAACTCTCTGTCAATACATTTCTGATATTCAATAATGGAGCTAGGAGGCTCCACCACTGTAAATAACTCGGCATATCCATGACAACCCCCTCCATCTTCCCCTTGCTTCCCGTCGTCGACTTGCCCACCCGGTCTCTTTCTTCGTCTTTTTCCCTCTGAATAAAGGAAAACTTCCATCTACTCGTTGTCTATTCTGTTTTCCAGAGAGATTTGCTCTCCTTGCTGTTGGTCACGTATTGCCGACTATCGTTTCGCCGCCGTAATTTGTTTTAAACATAAAACTGCCTTTTTGTTTCCTTTGTAGTTTAGCGGCTAGTGTTTAACCCTAAATGATAAATTTGGAACTCTGATAAACTTGAACGTTTAAATATACTGTCCAATTAAAGACGAGGATTTTGCTTACGTTTGTAAAACAAACAACATTTATACGGATGTCCACAAGAAAAGCACATAGTGTTGACTTAGTGCAGGTAAAGAATATGATGTTAATGTATATTGTATCAACTTTACGTCTTTCCTGTTACATAGGCCTTTCTTACGTGGCGAGAAAAATCAGGAAAGCGAAAAGAAGTTGCTTTAACAATTTATTTCATCCTCGAATGATACGCTAAAATATTTAATTGGGGGATTATAATCATGGTTCATGTACCCACTGTCACGTAACGAAAGGCTGCTTGCAGAGCACACACGCAGATTTATGTGTAATTAAATGGTATGTATGATAGAATGTGAGATAACATGACCGAAATGTGTACATACGCTAAATGACCTTAGCTCTCGAAGCACTTTTAAAAGTTCCACTACTTATATATGATATAGCCACTCAATAGCCGGAACACTGAGTGAGAATGTATAGTAGCTGATGTGATTCTTATTTGACAAAAATGAGAATTTTTTATATTTACATGTAACAATTATGCTATTGCGTGTACGAGTAAGGCTTTCTCTCCTTCGTCTCTTTATCTAGAATTAAGGATATGTTCCATGAATACATTATTGTTTATTTATTTGACATATTGTTTTTAATTGTATTATACAAAATATAAATCTCTATGTTCCCTATCATGTTTACCATTAGTACGACGCTTGTCTATCAATAAAATCTAAATATATAAATTATGTAATAGAAACTTTATGTTTAAGCAGTATATATCATTACGAAAAGTGTAATTATTTTAATTTTTTTTCTATACAGTCTCAAGAATCGTAAGGGGCCGCAGAAAACTTAAAAATGGTCGCATGCGGTCATGTGATCGCATTATGGGTACTCGTGGTTGCTATTCGTTCCTTCATTTAGTAAAATATTTATCATTAAATTTTATTTAACGAAAACAGTTCACCCTTGGTTATGTCCGTTTTCATAATTTCTACTTAACAAAAACACAGTTGAACATGCATCCATAGAATTCATTTTTAGCATCCAGGTATCCTTTTTCTCTCTATCTCCCCTTCATTTCTTTCCTCTTCTTTTCTCACTTCTCCTTCAATGACAAGTTGCACTCTCGAGAATTCCGCCGCGGATCGCTTTCAAGATGGAGGGCCGGAAATGAATATCACTTAAAAAAATGGAGAAACGCTTGCTTCGGCGAAAGCTTTTCCTCTCCTCCTTTTTTCAAGTCTTCTTGAGAGAGACAGCTGATGTGTGTATTAGGCACTCTTCTTTTCCCGAATCAACTACTACAGGATTTCCGTGTAAACAGAATGAAAAAATCCAGAGGGTCTGTGTTGTATTATATTTGCTAAACGCCCTCTACATCCAAAAACTTGCGATGATTTTATAATCTTAGGAGTCGCAAAAGACAGAAGGATTTTGGAATTTCAGATATGGTTACCAGAGCTTCTCGTCTCCTTCAAATACTTTTTCGTTACTTGATATAATCCTTATAAACGCAATGGAATGAAATTAATTTTACTTCAAATCAGTCTTTTCAAATACTCCTAGCTCGTTTTTTTTCTTTGTTCTCTACCGAAAGACACATTTTCATTCCATTTATTTCCCTCCCCTGAAGCAACAAATCGCGCTTCCAAAGATCAGTCACACATGGGCCATCAGCATCTACATATGTACCCTGCAAGCCACCTTTCGGCATGTGCACTTCCTTTGTGGAGACTCCCTGAGGATGGAGGCTTTGTCTCCAAAAGGATCATTGGAACTTCCCAGAAATCGGTAATCCGGAGCTTCCCGTTTGTATCTGAGCACGAGTTTGCTTGTCGAAAGACGGCTTACGGAGTGTTTTTAAACCTCTAATTGGTAGGGGGTCAGGGAATCATAAAGAACTGTTTGTATAACATCTTGGATAAAGTGGCCAAAATACGTATTAAGAATAATATCTTTGAAAAGCACTGCCACGGAGAACTCTACCCCCGCTGCACAGTGGGCTAGAATCGAAAAAAGCTGGCCAAAAATACGAAAACGCTGTTTTTGAGTACGGACTATGAAACTTTGCATGACCAATCTCGAATAAATTCTACATACGACTATGGAGGTAATTCACGTTGGATCTTACGCATTAAAATTATACAGAGGGTCAAGCTTGACTAAATTTTGCGAAAAATTCCTGACTTCGATTTTTCGCGAAAATTTTCAACTTCAAAGCGCTGGTGAACCCAAACGAAGATAATCCTCGGATAAAAAATAATACTATGTTATAAACATGTTCTTTCTCCTTCATAAGACGTAGCATTTATGATCACCCTTGAATATTTACATACTTTACGTAACAAAATGGCGGACCATTATTTTAGAGCAAATGTTTACATAAAGCGAGGAAAATAATCGAAAGTGACATCGAGTGTCACGGGATAACTTATACCACGATGTCCTTTGAAGCTTTCTGAAGAGGAATCTGAAATAAAACCTTGCGCATATTTGTGCCATCGATAAATAAACCAACTTTTCGAAAACGCTGCAAGGGCTTAATCCGCGCGGCGGAGCACCGTCCTCCGTGAGGTTCACTTGCTTTAAGAGGAACTACGGACCAACATAATTTTAAATGTTTTATTCGTAGTTTTTGAGTACCATTATACTCCGTGAATATCTTAGATAAGTATATTTAGTTGAAAAACACGATTTCATGGAGAGTGCTAACTGAGAAAAATTAGATCTAAGCCATTTTTAAAACATAACCAAATGCATTTATATCCTACCTTCTCCATTAAATACTTTTCTATTCAGAGGAATATTCATTTCCATATGCCAAATCCTCTTCATAGTCCATACTAAGTATCCCCTTCACTTCCTTACTCATAATCCTCGATACTTTCGAAGCTCCAAATGGGCCGATATGGATATCAACGGATCTGACGTTAGAATCAATCTTCGTTGGTAGGTACTTGGGAGTGTTTCCTCGTGAATCATTCTCTATATTTCCTGGTTTCTTTTTTCCGGGCTTCCATCGCCTCTTCTGTTAGTTGCCCCAACGAAAGAATTGATTCTTTAGCATTTTCAGCTCCATGTATCAATACTTTATGTACTGTCGGTGGCATGTAATACCATGGATATAATTGCACATACATCTCTGCTGTAACCCAGCAACAATCTCTGAAAGCTATTTCATTTTGCGTTAAATCGCTTGAAAATAGCCTTCAAGATATTGGCGAATGTTTTTATGAGATCCCCGTCAATCCCTGATAGGTAAATTTTTATGTAATTAGTATTGAAGTGTGATTTTTAATATATAACTTAAAAATTTTGAAACAGACAATACACAAAAGTCTTATCATTCTAAAGGTAAAATTCATCCATATCTATTTCATCTTCCTCATTCCTTCATTTCATAAAACAGAAGGTATTAATGAAAATAATTTGAATTTCCTACCTGTTATTTCAGCTGCTAGATTTGGACTGTGAAAGAAACGCCTGTATTTCTATTATTTGTGGTTCCCATATCCCGGTTTAGTAACATCCACAGTCAACCCCATTTTTTTAAAATTCGCTTTGAAGATTAGATTTTCTCTCCTCGAGTAATAATTTTTGATTACCACGAACCTATTTACGAATCTAAGGACAAGTTTAATGGATACTTTTTATGAAATAACGTCACACTCATCAATATCGTACTCCCACTTGCCATTGCTTAAAGTTTAGTTGATAAGATATATGTAGAAAATCAAAAAATCTCATACATCAATGTAGCATAGAACTGTCATAAAATAACCTTTCCCCCTCAACAGATCGACTATTTATCTCCGGTAGATCATTCATCTCTGAAATTTTGTAGATCATTCATCTCTTAAATTTTCGCCCCGCCAATACAGCATTTCATTCCCGTGCTCTCGGTCAACGCATTACATACCTAAAAGATTAATTTAACTGGTGAAACAGATTATTCTTGGTTACATTTTATCACAGGTTGAAAAAATTTTACCTTTCCGTTTATCATTGTAAGAAGCAAACAGAACTTGATACGATAAATGCCTGGCTTAAAATGTCTATTTCCTTTATAGATAGATTTCTTCCGCATTAATAATTGCTTTCACTTCCTTTCTTCACTGAAAGCGAATCGGTCTGCGGAATCTAGGGGAACTGGGAATACTGACAGCAAATTCTCGAAGAATACGTGTTTTGAAGAACGGTAGAAGCTACGGCAAGAGCCCCATAACACCACTGTCTTTCTGCACTGTCCAAAGAGAACTGAAACTACTCCTATACTTCTAACTGGGAATCACGAAATTGCAATGCAAAGGATGACGTTAATCCGGATGAAGCGTAACTGAGTGTCATAGAACGAGCCCTTTGCGGAACCTTTGTATACGGAGTACTGAGGCAGTCACCAAATAACGCCAGATGTAGGCTTATTTAATATAGTTGAGGTTCAGAGATAAGAAAAGTTCAGTCTAAACCCAGAGATGGTTCCTTAGATTATTTATTGGGAAGTGAAATTTCAAAATATTCTCAAATCTTAAGGCTGGATGAAAGCAATGGAATATTCATAAGATTAGTCTTGCTTTGAGAAGAAGGTGAACGTATTTTTATTTCCTCATAATTATTTCTCAAAAGGCAAAAGAAAAGTTCATCCAAGGGCATAAACCCCAAAATTTACCATTTAAAATTGTTTTGGTCCGTAGTTCCTCTTAAAGCAAGTGAACCTCACGGAGGACGGTGCTCCGCCGCGCGGATTAAGCCCTTGCAGCGTTTTCGAAAAGTTGGTTTATCTATCGATGGCGCAAATATGCGCAAGGTTTTATTTCAGATTCCTCTTCAGGAAGCTTCAAAGAACATCGTGGTATAAGTTCGCGAAAAATCGAAGTCAGGAATCTTTCGCAAAATTTAGTCAAGTTTGACCCTCTGTATAATTTTAATGCGTAGGATCCAACGTGAATTACCTCCATAGTCGTATGTAGAATTTATTCGAGATTGGTCGTGCAAAGTTTCATAGTCCGTACTCAAAAAAAGCGTTTTCGTATTTTTGGCCAGCTTTTTTCGATTCTAGCCCACTGTGCGCTGGTTGGAATGTCGTTGGTTTGCTTGCTAACTACGGGTTTTTTGATCTTTTCGCAATACTTTAATGTATCAATATAGCCGTATTCGTTTTCCTTTAAGGACGTTATTGGGAAGAAATAAATCAGTATTTAGGTCCAAATTTCATGTAAGCCTGTTTTTAAGATGAAATATGAAGTTATTTACCTCTTTTTGCTGCTCAGGTTCAACCTTATTCTTAATTTTACCCTCACATTTCTGCATTATATCTATATTTTAACACTTATGTAGTGAGTGTGCAAGACGAAACTTTAAAGAAAAAGAGATTTCATCGGCGTCCAGTGAAAAGATATTCATCTCCGTTCCATCTACACTTGTGAAAACATCTTGAAATCTAAGTAGGTCCAGAGGGTATTCCGGCTAGAGTATTGAAAGAAATGGCAGAAAGCGTCGCTCCTTATCTCAAAATTATATTTACCAATCCATGTATGAAGGTAGAGTCCCAATAGATTCGAAGTCAGCAAATGTTATGCCTGTTTATAAAAGTGGATTAAGGGAGAACCCCGAAAATTATAGGCCTATCTCATTAACTTCGCTCTCCGGAAAAGTAATGGAGCACGTCGTTGTTAGCTCACTTATGAAGTTCTTAGATAGCAATCGTTTCCTCAGTAAGAACCAACTCGGATATAGAAAGAACCGATCATGCGAAACTCAAGTAGCTCTATTCGTCCATGATGTCTTAAAGTCTGCCGAAAGTAAATAGCAAGTGGACGCTATTTTCCTTGACTTCAAGAAAGCTTTCGACAGGGTCCCCAACTACAAATTAATTTACAAACTAAAATTAGCAGGTATGAACAAGGAAATAATTGAATGGATCAAGGATTTTCCACACTAGAGAGAACAGCAAGTGGTACTTGATGGCGTTAGTTCGGATAAAGTCAGAGTCACTTCAGGCGTACCTCAAGGCAGCGTAATCGGACCTCTACTCTTCTTCATTTATATTAATGATCTAAGCGATGAGATTGATAGCAATGTGAGGATATTTGCGGATGATTCGGTAATATATAGAGAAATATCAAGTGACGAAGATAGTGCTTCACTCTCAAACGACTTAGCTCATATACAAATGTGGTGCGAAAAATGGCAATTAGAACTTAATGTAAATAAATGCTCTGTAGTAAATTTCTTCGAAAGGAAACAATTGCGTCAGAACCGAGAAATTCGAATTAGTNTAGAGAAATATCAAGTGACGAAGATAGTGCTTCACTCTCAAACGACTTAGCTCATATACAAATGTGGTGCGAAAAATGGCAATTAGAACTTAATGTAAATAAATGCTCTGTAGTAAATTTCTTCGAAAGGAAACAATTGCGTCAGAACCGAGAAATTCGAAAAATATGCGGTAAAGCAACTAAAAAGCTCGGTTTTATACAGCGTACCGTAGGTAGGTGCGATGAAAAAGTTAGAGAGCGATGCTATTTCACGTTAGTTAGGCCCTATATGGAATATTCGGCGAGTGTTTGGGACCCAGCTGATGAAACAAACGCTCGTGAACTCGAGAAAGTGCAGCGTAAGGCGATACGTTTTGTTAAAAAGTGCTACAAAGAAAAGCAAGCGTTACGCAAATTCTTTCAGGCGCAGGTTGGGAATCCTTGAAAGAAAGGAGATAAGAAGCTAGGCTGCCATTGCTAGATAAATTCAGAGGAAATACATTTTCGGAAGACGTAATTGGTATTATGCGACCCCCCTGCTACTTTGCCCGATCCGACAGTGAGCGTAAAATAAGAGAAATAGATGCGAGGACGAGTCGTTTTTGGCACTCATTCTTTCCGCGAACGATACGCGATAACAATAAATTAAAGAGGTAATTATAATCTTGATGTTTACACCCCCTGCCACACGCCGGAAGGCGGCTTGCTGTATTTATGTAGATGTAGATGAATGTTAAAACCAAGATTTAGCTGAACCGATGATAAGAGGAAGACACTGTTATCCTCGACCATATGCAACCCGATGTACTGTGGCGCTGAGATGGGTTGACTAGGTTAAGGGGCAATAACTATTCCTTCGGTTTATAGTAGACTTATAGAGATTTGATATTTTATTTGTATTGTAGACTTGCTTAGTGATCAGAGGCGGATTTATGATAAGGTACACGAGGCCCCAACCTAGGCTTCATCCATGTGTGGCCTCAGTAAGACTTCTTATTTAATTTCTATAACATCTTTTTTCAAAGTGCCACTCGTAAGAAGTCTAGGGTTTTTGTGTTTCATTTCAAGAAAGAAGTTGATGTATGTTTCGTAAATCTACGTAAGATGTGAGTTTAGTTTACTACACAACTGGTGTCTATACGAAATGAACATTCGAATACATTATATAGAGATAAATATTTTGACATATTGGGACATAATGATGTATTGTTGTTTGGAGTCTACCAAGTACGTATTGTAATAGACAGAAATTAAATTTATAATCCTATATTATGTTTAATTTTACAGAAGTAAAGCGATGGAAACGTCTATGGGATGTACTTCAATATATTTTATTATAAAATTGCCATTTTGTCATTGATAATTCTTTATGGCGCAAAGGACCTAAGTCGGTCCTTTGCGCTTCGGATCTCAAATTCTTAAAAGCGGCCCAGATAGTGATACTGGAACCAGTGTTAAGAGAAGGATTGTGGTTGTGGTTTGAATTGAGAGGCAAAACATTCTTCTTTTTATTCTATGACTGATTATGATTAAATCATATTCCATTCGCGTTGAGACGAACGATAGAAAAAAAATTAGAGCATTGAAGAGCAATAGAGACATATAATGTTGCAATAAATGGTCTTCATTTGGGCGAGATTGAGACTAACAGTATCCTCTTCCATCTAACACACCGTTATATTCCATACAGTTGTTATTTAAAAAACATATTTGGAAAGAAAAATGAGACGGAAAATGTGGATATAACAACTTTAAACTGTCACTTGGAAGGGGGATTGTATAATCTGCGCAAACTTACCGATAGTAATAGCTAAAAGATGTGGAAGAGCAATATAAGGACAATATAATCATAATAATTACATTTAACATAAACATAATAAATATACAGT
This sequence comes from Ladona fulva, assembly GCA_000376725.2. NCBI lineage: Eukaryota > Metazoa > Arthropoda > Insecta > Odonata > Libellulidae > Ladona > Ladona fulva. The sequence continues at coordinate 13,812 of KZ308238.1, forward strand.
CGATAAGTATATGGAGTAGTAAATCAGCAACTGTACATAATTATACCTCAGCAATTATGATTAAGAGTGAATCTAAATTTAGAGTAGATAAATACAGTTACTTCGAAATCATAATCAATGCAATAAATGAAGTGCGTTTACATAAAAATACATACAAATATAAGTAAATTGTTAGAGATTAAACAATACGTGGACAATAAGATTCTTGCATTTATGAGAAATAAGACATATAAGTCATCTAAATACTCATAACTAACATTTAATGACGTAGATAAACTCCTATTTCATTTAATATTTGGGAGAACACATTGTCATAGAAAGTACGTAGTCATGAGTGTGTAAAAGTTTTAGACAGATACGTACTTGGGGGTTTATCGTCAATTCAGAAGATCTCTAATATGGACTAAACTATACATAGAGAACGTGTGAGCCAAAGAAAAACGTTTTTCCTAAGTAGGGCGGATTGAATTAATGAAAAGAAACTTGTTTTTACTTTTGTTGAACTTTCGTTTTTACAATTAAAATAATTTTAATTGAAAAAACAAAAGTTGGTAATAATGGAAAGAATAAAAAGGTAAAAATCGAGGAAGGAACGAAAACAGATGTGATTGTGAGACAGGGTAGGGCGTTTTTAATAACAACATAAATGTATTCGGCTATGACAACATACACTGAATGCAAATGAGTGGAGTATTGTTGAAAATATGGTTATACTTTTAAGAGAATTTGAGGAAGTTACTGAAGAATTGAGGAAACTAAGAACAGAAGTTATGAGTGAACATCCTTAAAATTCATACTATTAATTTAATTTTTACAAATAATGTGTTAATGTAATTTGCGTCACAGTCTAAGAACTTTAATATTTAATTGATGGAGGATTATTTAATAATAATAATGCGTCTTTATTGAAGGGCGAGATTGAGACTATACTTTTTTACTAATTAAGATCATAACTAACTAATTAATTGGGATTTACTTCTTTGGTAAACAAAACTTTGTTTGTATCTTCTCTCATAGATACTAGATTTTAAATGANTAATATTCATACTATTAATTTAATTTTTACAAATAATGTGTTAATGTAATTTGCGTCACAGTCTAAAAACTTTAATATTTAATTGATGGAGGGTTATTTAATAACATTAATACGTCTTCATTGAAGGGCGAGATTGAGACTATACTTTTTTACTAATTAAGATCATAACTAACTAATTAATTGGGATTTACTTCTTTGGTAAACAAAACTTTGTTTGTATCTTCTCTCATAGATACTAGATTTTAAATGAGATTTCAGAAAAGCGATATGGAGGCTTAAATAAAGGAAATGGTGTTAGGAGATGAGGACAAAATAGAGTTTATGGAAGAATTTGAAGGGGGTGATTTATGTTCATCCATCACTGGAGATGATCGAGTACCCTCGAGGAAAAATGCACTGACTTTCACTAAATTCTTCAGCTTGTAATAAAAATGAGAGTACTGAAATAGGGATATAAAAGAAGAGGAATTTAATAGGAACCATTTCAGAAATTATGCTCGTAAAAGAGAATTGAATCTCTATTTGAATTCATAAATCTTACCGAAAACTGATGACTCTAATTTGTAGTGGAAAAAAAATCAAAGAAACATTTCCACATTAGTGGCCAGGAGATTTGAAATGTTTAACTGTATCGGCTTCTTTAATTGCATTTAATAGTACTAAGTGTAGGTGGCCATATATATGAATCTTAAATGTTATCATGTGTTAGTATTTACTTACTTATTTGTACATAAATTGCAACTAGGCCCTCAAGTCAGGTAGTAGCGCTGAAAGGGAGAATTACTTACTTATTAATTTTGATAATGATTGCCTGGCATTCTCCAAAGGTCTGGAGGAAAACCCCTCCAAAAACTTCTCATAAACAATAAATTAAATTTCATTTTGATGTATCCCTTGAAATAGATCTAATTCGATTCGATCTAAATCAAATTATGTTTATCATTTTGGTAACCCGGATAGTGCAATCAAATAACGTAATATGATTTTCATTCTTTAATGCTAACGGTTGCAGACTGATTCTGACCAAACGCTTATTAATATACAACCATAGATGAGTGAAATTTTATCTTAGCACTTCCATTGCATATCACCTTTCGCCTTCTCACCCAAAGTTCGTGCTGTTTCCATAGAGATAACGAATGACTATAGATGAACACGAATCTGGTGCTGTAACACACTCTTTCAATCCAGGGGGCACCTCTGAATTTCCTTCCCTTATATACTCGTAAATAAGCCTCCACTGAACTGCATCTTAGGCACGTTACCTCCTGCTACGTATTGTTCCTCTTCGAATCTATCTCGGAAACGAAAACTTACATGTATGTATAGGCTATGTAGTTAACGGGCAGATGTGTACGGTATAGCGCGTCTTTTCCTCCATCAATCGCTCGCACATCTCTTGAACCAACCGTCTTATTTCATTTAATCCTTCGATTCGTGCTCCGCAAGCGGCCTTGTTCCCAGGGCCTCTTGCCACCGAGATTTTTCGACTAATTGAGATGAGACCGGTGCACTTAGCTCCATGACGGCCCTCTCTCCTTATTTGTCCACCCCTCCCCCTCTGGAAGCGTGCGTGGAGCTGTGAGGCTAAGGGCGAACTCAAGAGGCTCCCGGAGAGAAATTGGTTTTGCGAAGCTGGACGCCACCGGACTGTATAAACTGAGCCCGCCGCCCGATGCAGATCAAACAATGGCTTCGGCACGTTCTCTCGTCGAGATTTAACTAGGAGGAGATTTGCCGCGCTGCCAGCAGAGGGTGCGAGGGAGGAAGGGATTTGGAAACGGAGCGGACCATGTTTTTACGCCGATCTCGTGCGGGTGGGACGGGGAGCACTCACGCTACGGCGGCAAAGATTATAATTTTTCTGTTTTAAGTAGCAGCAGCTCGTGAATTTTCTTTTGGAAGTATTTTGATATAAGCTACACTGAGCTACCCTAGAAAGCTCTATCGGTTTCCTTCTAGTTTTTAGCGAATGTAGCGACTAACAAGATAGTAAGATCTCTTCCAAGCAGTGAAAATCTCTTTCTTTGACGCGTGAATGACTCGAATAAATTTTTGGAATCGAATTCCCTCGTTTCTTAAAGAGATTTTGAGGAGTACGGAATAGCGTTTCATTTGTGACATCGTGGTCTCATTCTCTAATTTCTTATAGGAAAAGTATTGTACAGGGAACAATTATATAGGGAAAATATATATTATATAGGGAACTATTTCCCTATAGGTGTCACTCTTAACTCTGTAAAGAAGCATAGAGGAATACATTTGTGACAAAGTGTGATTTCCATTGCTGGAGCTAGATAATATGCCACTTAATACGTCATCGTATTGTTGACCAACGAAATACTTGGCGATGTCCGTTCGGAGATGAGTAGCTGTTTAGTGAACTTTATTTAAAGGAAAACATATAATCAAAGGAGGCTAAGTACACATAGAACCGTAACATTTTCGTTCCGGCTGTTCTCCGGTTCAAAAAAATACCAAATATTAGTTCATTTTCGGTTTCGCTCCTTCTGCCAACACCGAACCTGTTTTTGCGATATTTTTCGCACTAACCATTTGAATATAATATTTAGATTCGTACCCCGCAAGCCGCCAGTGGCGCATGGCAGGGGGTGTATCAACACTCCCTAATCACACTCCCAACACGCCGCTAATCCATCCTGTTCGCATCTCTAATGCTCTGGGGAAAGAACGACCAGAAGTAACTATATATTTATTTCCTTGTAACGCTTGGTCGTCCACCTTGATATTCCAATGAATATTTATTTATTGTTTCTACATTTTTTAATTTAAACAACATTATACTAATTTTGAATAAAACAAAATGATAATAGTTTGCATGTTGTAGTCGCACATGTTTAGTAAACCTTTCTCCAATTACACTTGAGTAAAAGCATTGCTCAGAACCAAAAGTCGACATTGAAAAAAAACGATTTTTATTTCGGTTCTTTCTCAATAATTTCAGTTTTCGGTTCTCACTCAGGCAAAAAATAACGATATTTTTTTGTTTTCAGTTAAGTTCCGTTTCGATGCTCTTATATACACCGAAGATTTGCCTTTTCATCAACAATTGAAGATAGATTCAGAAAAAAAGAATACTAAGAACGAAGGCAATAAGGCGGCAAAGTATCGGTAGGAATCATCATCGATATGGGTTCATATTGTCTGTAGAAGAAGAGGAAGCTTCTTCCTTGCCCAAATAGCTCATTTGGAATAGAGTAAATTTTTCCCTGACAAGTTTGAAAATATATATTCCGATGAAAAATCAACTAAAGCAACAACATTGAACAAAATATAAGAAATTGAATGGTATGTTTTGTATTTCAAAGGGTAAACATCTTGGATGCGCGACTTGTTAAATGTTCTACATTTACATTAGTATCCCGCGAGCAGCCGTATGGCGTATGTCAGGGGGCGTGAAAAGAACGAACTTCCAGGTTTCAAGAAAGTGGGAGACCCAGGTTCGATTCCCGGCTATGGCAGACTCTTTCTCCTTCATTTTTCAACCGAACTTTCACATGAAATATATTTTCCCTTCAAGCCAAATATGATTCTCTTGAATCGAATGTTTAGCTATTAATTGTTCATAATAATCCCATGACCTGTTGATTGAGATAATTTCAGACTACAAATATCAAAAGTTCAGAGGTTTTTGATTAGGAGATGTAAAAGTAGAGATTTCCAATGTTTCTTATGGAAATTGTGTGATTCTAAATGTTTTTTGCATCATAACTCTTCCGGAATTTTATCAAAAGAGGAAGCTCAACGGAAAAATTGATGAATATAAATAAAATACTCCTCATGATTTTATTCGGTAGTATAATTAATATAATTAATAATACTTTTCTAATAGCATTTGTATAGAATGAGTTATTTCTAACTCGGACGGAATGCGATTTTTGCGTTTTTCATCGCGGCTGAGAAAGAAATTCCTTCCTGTTAAGGGAATTAAAATAACTTTCGATGAGTTATGCAGCGTTCTTCCATCCGTGTATTGAATTTCTTTGGGACAGATGGTAAAGTAGATATTATAAATGAATGCGTCGCAAATACAATTTTGAGTTTTATAAGTATTGATAACAGAGGAGTAGATCGTAAAAGTAACTGACTGAACTACGAGTAATTCGTCATAATATCCAACTTTTCAAGTATTTTTAAATAACCAATAGTCAGACATCTTTTGGTGAAACTGAGAGTTACGTTTTCAGGGTTTTCGTCAATAGTTTAATGATTTCTTGGAAACGCATACGAAAAAGCCGCAACCGATATTACGTTTCGTTAGTTAGGCCTCACCTTGAGTAAGCATGCAGTGTGAAAGGTTCTGCCGAAAAGTGTGGTATTCGAGAACTAGAAAAAGTACTACAAAAGGCTATACGTTTCGTAAAAAATTGTTACGAAAAGTCAGTGCGAGTTATTCAGATGCTTCAGGACGCAGGATGAGAACCTCTAGAATATAGAAGACTTAAACAAAGGCGTATTTTACTTAATAAGTTCAGAGGAAGTACATTCTTAAAAGATTTTATGCGTCTTCCTTGTTACTTAGGCCGGCTAATAAGAGAGAAAAATCAGAGGAATACATACTGGAATTATTCGTTTCAAAAATTCATTCTTTTTCGCGAACAGTACGCGGAGGTAATCGATTAGGGAAGTAGAGTCACGGTGAATGCATTCCCTGTTACATGGCGAAAGGCGGCTTGCAGGGTACTTATGTAGATGTAGTTGTACATTTTGGATTTTCAGACTTATAAAATAAGTTTTTCGTTATCTTGAATTAAAAATATTTCAATTTTTATACCACATCGTTTCCTCTAGTAAGTTGCAGAATTGGAATATAAAGAAAATTATACACAAAATATAAGTAAGGAGCGGATTTGTTGATTTTTAGGACTTGCCGTTTATGCTATATTAAATTAGAATGTCTTGAATTCCATTGTCAAACCCAGTTATATTGGCTGTAAGTATCAATAGATTGATTGTGAATGATAAAAAGCCGTAGAGATGAAGGAGGTAAACCGTTAATTGTGATGGTGAATAGTCAATTTTTCGTTCCTCGCATAGTAGTATTCGAAAGAAAGAAGAGAACATACTCCCGCTTTATAAAGTGATTTTTCTTGTCGTAAACATCTTCACGACGATGGCTTTCCATTGTTTCAACTATTCGCGGTCATGTGAAAATTATATTAGGAAATAATGGGAGGTGTATTCGGTACCGCCCAAAGTATTTGACTTGGCCTAGAAGAATTCCGTCGAATTTAACTGCGTGGCAGGAGAATTGTGTCACTAGAACATATTAAATTTGATAAAATTAAAGCATTTTGACGAAGAAAGGTAATCATTAATGCTTCCTCTTTCTTTCGAATACTATCGTAGCAGGTCTCCTGATGTTTCATTTTCATCTTATTATGCCTTCCCTCTACTCATCCCTAACCTCTTCTGCTTATATTAGTTCATACGATTTTCTACATTAACTATTTTACATCTATTTCATCATTTGACTGACGTTTCGACGGCGAGTGATGCCATCAATTATCATAATATTGTATTTAGAATTTATTGTATATAGAAAGCTCAATCGTGAAGGAGAAGGCCAAGATCATTAGAAACCGAAAGATCAACATAATTGAAAAGTGTTTCATGGGCGAAAGGGCACATAAGTGCACTTTTGAAATCATGTTCATAAAGATATATTGAGTTACAAAACATACAAAGTGCTAAAAACATAACCAAAGTTGTTTATAAAACGATCACAAGCATCGCCCCAGCGATCCATGCAAGATTTAAAAATCGTTAAGCAGCTTCTAAAGCGATTTTTCTACTAGATGTGGCAATAGATTTGCATTAGGAAAAGACAGCACGTTTAACAGAGCTGGTTTGTTATGGTTTAGATAAATATCCTACTAACCCGAAACAAATTGTCACTAACATTATGAGCCAGAATGAGTAACGGGAAAACTAATGCATGTTGATGACATTTACATTAGTACCCCGCAAGCCGCTGAATGGCGTATGGCAAGGGGTGTGAAAACACCGAATCTATTAGTAAACTACATAGTATTCCTAATTATAAAACATAAGTATTCCTAATTCTATCAGGATATAATAGTTATACGTTCTCGCTATAAACTCGCGAAATCTCTTTGTCGTCTGGTTTCGGAATTCGCTGAGAACAGGAATCACGATATCGTTTATTTTGTCATGCAAATCAGTACTTAAAAATTTCTGGAATAAGTTGTGCCTATACTCAGTTCTTCTATCCTTTACAAATTAACAGATATTGATAAGTATAATATAAGAAATTATCATGCATATATTTAAACAATCACGTTAATTAATAATAATCTTACTGGGCCCCGGAATAGCCAAGTGAATAACGCTTTCGACTTTGATGAAAGCTGTCCCGGATTTGATTTCCAGTGAGATATCATATGTACGGTATGACCTTAGCTGTAGAAGCACTTTTAACAATACTATTTTTGCAACATAATCAGACATAGATAATTTGACTAACCAATGTATCGATATCAACGTCTTTCAGACAAAAATTCATCAATCGTTTCAGGTAAAAATACAGGAATACCGACAGAGGCTTTCCGAAAACTTTATCAACACAGTTCTAGTGCACAGAAAATTAGATTTAGTTTCTCCATTGCATAATGTCTGCGAACTCAAAGAAAAAACGACGAAAGTTATAAGCATATAATCGCCAGGTCAGTTACTTATACCTTTTTTTCCGCTGAGGATTAGAAATCCTAATTGACTTTAAATTTACGTATTGATGATGATGTTCCTAGATGTCTCTTCACCCCGACTACATGCCAGGGCGAATATCAGGTTGAATTCGGAAAATTAAATTTACACATGTTCATTGTGAAAGATCAACTCATTAGTAATTTTGACTGAGTTTTTATAGTAAATACTCGTCTACGAATAGGGTAAATAAACACTTCAAAAAATGCTACACAGTACCGTGAGAATGTTTGATTTAGATAGGTTTCCGAGAAAATATTATTCACGGAAAATAATATTTCAGCGATAAATTACATATAGAAGTGAAATAAAGAAACCCAGCATCTAAAACCAACCAGTCAATGGGTTTCGCCCACACTGCTCCAAGACTTGAGACGTCCCTGACCTCAATGAGTAAATTCGATTGATCGAATATCTGTTACTGACAAATTTCATAATCGCGTGACATCCGTTGGCCAAGTCTCACCTGTGTGGAAATGTGAGGTGTTACCTCAAACCTTTACATTACTGCTGTCTAAATATATCTCGAAATCTTCGGTCACCGGAAAGTCTTTCACGATTCCAAGTGAGAGAATTATGGCGAAAATCATCAGGTCATTATGCTAGCAGTATCTCATTTAATCTACATCTACAAAGATATGTTACGAGGCGGCTGTCGGCTTTGGGGAGGGAATGGAAGAAGCGTACAATATATCTCCATTGACGGGTTTCATGGTGTACTGTTCGCACGAAAATGAATATTTTGTAAGTGTAAATCTGTTTTATTCCAAATATTCCACTCGATAACCGTTTGGATAACGTAAATGGGAGAACACGTAGCCACTGCAACGTCTTTCAAGACGCGCTATGATTATATCGAGCAAATCTGCCCATGCCCATGGCAAATGCCCATAGAGTACGACACCCTTATATACACAAAAATCCAAAACGCGGGGGATTCATTGATATTACAGAGTGACCTGGACATTGTTACCAAATGGTGTAAAGATTGGCAGCTCAGTTTAAACATAGAGAAATGTGTAGCAATGAGCATGACCCACTCTCCGATCAAAAGCGTGAGCCTAACTCCCTATCACAATAGTGGCTCAACGTTAGAATTCGTGAGTCTACAAATATTTAGGGGTCTTTTTTAGTAGTAATTTATCATTTAAAACGCATATACGAGATATAGTGGGGTCAGCCGATAGGACATTGAGGCTATGTAACCGCGTTCTTAGAGGCAGTCAGTCGTGTGTCAAAGAGGT
>KZ308238.1:24319-49648 GCA_000376725.2 Ladona fulva
GGTTTGATTTTGGAACTAGAGCGCGTACAACGTAGAGCGGCTCGTTTCGTTAAGAGAGACTACAAGTTCGACAGCAGTGTATCAGATATGATTAAATCCCTCGGCTGGAACTCTCTTGACGATAGAAGACTCGAGTTTAGGCTCAGATCGTTCGAGAAATGCCTGAGTAGTGACTTGACGAAATACGCGACATAGTGATTCCTGCGCTTAGCGAACGCAATTTTCGACACCAGACGACGAAAAAATTTCGTGAGATTATTGCACGAACGGATAGTTATTATTGGTCTTTTTTTCCAGATAGTATTAGACGCGTAAATAGGATGAATAATTAGGGACTTTGGTGTATTAACACCCCCTGCCATACGCCATACGGCGGTTTGCGGGGTATTTATGTAAATGTAAAAATGTTTAAATTCCTTTCTTCAAAAGACTCGATGCTTCAGGGTAACGATTAAAATGGCCTTCTTATTTATATCATAAAATCTACGGAAATTCATCTACGTTTTCTGAGACTCCAACTCACTAAAATAAAGGATAGAAGAATACTTTTTCATGGATTATTGAGTCACGGCCGGTTTTAACGAATAATCGCCATAATGAGGCGAATAAAATGGTTTTCAGAAGAATATCTATGCATGGCGAAGAGAGGTGAGAGGAAGGGTTAAGGGGAGGATGTGGTTGGGAAACGGGAGGTAGACTTTGCAGGCACATGGGCACGTCAGTGAAAGGGTAGTGGCCGGAGTGGAGGAGGAGAGAAGAGTGGGAGGTAAAAAGGTGTTCATTTAGAATGGCGAATTTCGAGGAATTGGAATGGGACAGGATTTCGAGTTGCTCAAAGAAGTCTAGACGAGTGCCTTTACTCGCCAGATGTAGGATTTTTTGGCTTAAAATCTCCGTCAATACGGGAGGTGTTTGGCGAAATGTGATGCAGGTGAAAATTCATAAAGCGTCTATGGTGTTCGTTTGCTCTTTTATCGGAATAGCGTCCATTTTGGCCTAGGTACACACCATTATGCTCATTTACATTTTTACATTAGTACGCAAACCACCGTATGGCATATGGCAGGGGAACTCCTTGCATTCAAGCTTATTTATGTTTGACTTCAATTCGGTAGATTCACGTGGTAGATGTAAATTTCCTGGATTTTTATTTCAATAATCTGAGCAACTGCCATGTGCCGTTTGAAAGCTTTGAGTATATTCATAATGATACTACATCCTGTGAATATTCCTTTTACGGATTCACGTGAGAGAGGGTTTGTAAGGGTTGTATCCGCTTATCGAATTAAACGAGAGATTTCTCAAATTAATATGTATACTACATTTACCCTGTAAATCAGCAATGGCAAGCTTAGCGAGTGGAAATTTCATCAATATTCTCAAGCGGCACGTGTTGATTCATGGTAAAGGGTAAAATTACATCAGTTACATGAAAGCAGGGCTCGTAACCCTAATCCAAGTCCAAGCCTTAGAGAGATTTTACACTATCGCAAATTTATCGCAGTCCTTTATATCGTGAGAATCTTTCGTAAGGATTTTTTTCATTATTTAAATTTAATTATTAAATAGTGGTGACTTTTCGAGATCCACATAGATAAATTTTTCTAATAGATACCATCTGTAATCTAGTTTAAGAGAATCTCACCCGACGGAGTTTTTTATAGACGAAACACTGCTGTCGAGCCTGAAATCTATGCATTATAGCAAACCAAGTTGCTCCAAATCGAGCCATCACAACATTTACATTTTCATTAGTACCCCGCAAGCTGCCGTATGGCGTATGGCAGGGTGTGTAAAAACACCGAACTTACTTGATTGTTATTCACTACTAACAATAAGTTAGAGACTCAGTGAATGATACGGTACTACTTTTACTCTCAATGAGTATTCTTCAGGATTCTTCTGAATAATGAAATAAAGACCGTTTCGTACACTTCCACAGCAATTTTATTTATGGCAACATGTTTCGCTAGTGTCCTAGCATCATCAGGCGTGATGATGCTAGGATATCAGGCCTGATAATGCTAGGACACTAGCGAAACATGTTGCCAGAAATAAAATTGCTGTGGAAGTGTACGAAACGGTCTTTATTTCATTGTAATGGCCTTCCACGAGGTAACGCCTTCCCATATTGAGTTTCTTCTGAATAATCTTTGTCTTCTATTGGGCAATTGGATTGCATCAAGCAGTACGAGGTTTCTTTCTGTAGGCGTTTCCTACGGGGTCTTTGCACGCCAAATTTAGGTCCGGTTTTGTGATGTATACTTAAGATTGACTTAAAGTAAACTAATGTTACGTAAAGCCCTGGTATTGTAGTTGTTTGTTTGAGTTAAATTGTTAATTAATTATTGTTAATCTCCTACATATAAGATGGGAAAGCATGAATATTAATTATTATATTCTCTTTAACTCAAATCAATTCATTATAATTCCAAGCCCTAAAGCAAAGTTAATTAAAGTTATTTTAAGTTTTAAAAATAACTTTTCTTGTTTACCAATGATCCCTGTTAGTAATACATATGTAGCGGTGCATAGCTGTTTATTAATTTTGTTTTTAACCGCTCGTTGGGCATTACTGAGTGATTGACAGTTCTACGTAACGGACGAGAATTACTCGATGCACTATGATAACTAATATTTTCCTCGTCAAGACAAAGTTTTCATAGCGGTATGTGGATTACTTTTATGCATATGTATGCACTAGGAGTGAACAATGAACCACTCGCACATGATTTTTATGTCAGTTTGTTTCTGCTACATTGCCATTATCATTGCGTAACTCCTCCTTTCGCATAAACTACATCTAGGCATCTTTTCATTTCATCTATCCATTTCTCCATTGCTGAAGAATCGAAGAATATCTGTTTTTCTGAAAGTTTGGCGATATTTGAAGTAGCTTTTTAATGGTGATTTTACATTTACATAAATACCCCGCAAACCGCCGTATGGCGTATGGCAGGGGGATTATTATTTGTATTATTTGATTATTCGTTGTAGCCTGTAGTTTTAAAGAGAATTATGTGTTCAAACACATTGAACATCCGGGAATATCGTGCCAACCAGAGTTTTTAGAAAGTAAGAAAATAGGTTTTAACTGTATCCATCGTATTTCTAACAGACAATTATCCCCCGTAAGTCAAATCTCTATCTACTGTTGATTTTATCAGTGCATTTACCCCTCGAGTCGGTACTTTTGATGTTTGGGGTTTTCCCCGAGACAATGATGTTTCAGGAGACATCAAGTCTTTTATTTTCATCCCTGTCCCATCTCTACAGTGGAATTCTTTAAATACACTATCTACAAATGCTAATGGCATACGTGACCTTACATGTCAAAAGTGCCGCGGGTATTGTCAACAAGTGCTTCCCCAACGACCTTCGCGTCCTCCGCTGTCGGGGGTCAGGTCCCTGTCTCCCTGAACCCTTATTCCTTTCCCACCTTTCTCCTTTTTCCATCGAAAAAAGGTGGCCTCAGACCGCAGGAGTCACCTCTGAATGCACTAATCGTTCTCTTCCCTTCCCAGAAACACAATAGCAACTCCGCGCGGTCTTTCCACGTCAAAGAAACAATAACTTACAGTTGTGGAATAATACAACAACTTACAACGGCAGAAAATCACCAACAACCTTTGATATCTTAAACTTTACTCCTCCCTTCCAAATCGCCAGCAAAGTGCGTTCCATCACGTTAACGAGCAAACATGATTGCAAACGGGTATGCTTTCACTCTGGCTTTCTGCCATTTGCTTGAATATAAGTTAACATGATATAAACGAGCTACGTATTTTACAAAGGTTTTTAGTAGCGATGAGGCGATTAATCTGAGTTGGGAATATCGGATTCATTCTGGTATTAAAATCGGAGAATTTTGAATCTAAGTCCCATTTCCAATTCTTTGGAATGTTTTGTTTAAACCTCGTTCTCCCATTTCTGATAATTCTTTGAACTTCTGAAGATTAATGCTAATTTGATAAATATTATTAATTTAACTATCTATAGAAATAAAATCTATAGCATTAACAATGTCTAAATGTAAAAGAGTGAATATTTTCAAGTGAATTAGTGAAGTGAGTGAATTATCAAGAATTTCATCGTAATCTATAAAAATTTTTGTATCGTACCATCAATAGTTTTTAGTAAAACTGCCGCTTTCAGTTTATTTGGCAATCATTTAGTAATCTTAGCGACATAGGTGCTAACCTGGTCTCTTTCTTAAAGCTTGGGTCTTTCCGAATAATGTAGTTTCACATTATCTACGGTTCATTCGAAACGTGGACTCTAAGATAAAAGGACACGAAAAGATTGGAGGTATGAGTGTGGCGGAGAATAGAAATATTGAGTCGGGCTGTTAGGAAATCTAAGCGGATTTCTGCGGTGGTATGAGAAGAAAGGGTTTTGATTGCAAAGATATAGTAGTTGGAGCATTGTTAAAAGTGCTTCGACTGCTAAGGTCACGTACGTAGGCCACCGGGAATGGTACACGGGACTACTTTCATCGAAGTCGAACACGTTACCTATTCGGCTAGGGGGGAGGGCAGAAGAGGGGGGAGAGAATTTAACTATCGAGAGAAAAAGGTTATAAAGATAGTAACTGAAGGCAATATTCCAAGGAAAACGGAAGAAATGATAAAGGCAAAAGATGTTGAATATCGTAAAGGGGGGGTCAGTCATAAGAAAAAGGGAAAAAATATAATTAGGAATATAACAGAATAAGTAAAGGACGTAAGTTAGGGAATTTTAGGATAATTGAAGCTACCGATAACTAAAATAGAATGCTTATGATGATCTGTGCATTCAGATTGTTCCCAACAACATGTATTAATTTAAAATTTGCACTTTAGAATCGCTTAATATGAAATATAATGAAGAAAATTAGTGAATCGAAGGATTAATGCTGATGTACGTAATGTAGCCATTTTTAATCTGATTCGAGATTATATTTTAACCTTTTTGCATGATATATCGCGTAAGACTTCTTAGGATGATAGTATGATGAGGTAATAGAAAAAGTTTGTGATTTTCATCCACTGTGGTCAGGTTACCATTAGAACAAAAATAATTAATCTTACAAATAGGTGAACCTATGCGAGTTGACCGTACGTCTATTTAACAAGTGTTTTATGTGAGGCTTAAAGTTTAAAACCGAATACTAAGACTAAAATTACCAGAAATATTACAAGTTTGCCTAGATTCTTAAGGGATCAATTTAATGCGGGAAAGAGGATAAAATATAATATCGATATAAAAGCAGTTCCATTTCAGAAAGGATACCGGAATGCATGAATGAGTTAGTAACCATTACTTTTGTTAAGTAGTGTTTCCTTGGATCGATTTTATACCTATGAAACCTCGGGTGAAGAATAAAATAATGAAATCCAATTTTCTAATCCAAATATCATTTGGGGAAACCACGCTGCTGCGGTGTTTTAACGAAGTTGCGACTTACATTTATACGATGAATACATTTTGCTTACGTTCAAAACGAAATATTTGTAGAATGCATCACGCTATGTAATATTCCATTTTCGATAGCTTAGCAGATCCGATTATCAACTCCTCTTGCGTCAAAGGGAACCGTCACGCAAAAGGTGGGGAGTGCACGGAACATGACATGACCCAACTATGTGCTGCATCGCCAGATTTTGCGTTTTCTTTATCTTTCATGGGCCTTTCTTACGCCATCATGACTGAAAGCTGGAATTTACCCACTCAGCTCACGTTCGAAGTTTATGGCTGCACTATTTATCATAATGAAAACAGGCAAGAAAGGCTGTTCCCGCACGAATTAGCTTGGTTATTTACATTTACATGATTTAGAACAAAATAAATCGCTGTTTAGGATATGTTACCCCAATTATTTTATAGTGAATGACAAAATCTTCACACATTAGATGCGCCTTTCCGATAAAATATTTAAATTTGAATTAGTACCCCGCGAGCCGCCAAATTACGTATTTCAGGGGATCTGAAAACACCAAACTCCCTGAGTGTCATATCTGAAACCATCTGGTAAAAAGAGACCAGTTTTCGCTATCCGTTCTCGCTATAATTCATCAACTATGCATTTACTGTGTGTATATTAAATGTATCTATTACGATATGTGCATATTGTCTCGGAAATTTTCTTATGCATCTTTTAGCTCGTATTACCATCGGTAGGTTTGCGCAGGTTTTTCACACCTCCCTTCGTAGTGGGTGTTTTCCTGTAGTGGATAAATTTTTCCCTAAGAGAATTTTTTATATCAGCATTTTTTTCTCATTTTTCTTTTTCTATCTTCTTTAATAAACAACAGTATGGTGGGTTAGATAGAAGAGGAGACTTTGTCTCAACCTAGCCAAAGTAAATACGATTATTGTTATTATTATTATTATCTCACGAAATCACTTTGATGTCTGGTCTCGAAAATCGCGCTCGCTGAGTACGGGAATCACGATATCGCGTATTTCATCATGTAAATCAGTAATTAAAACAGTTTGTGGTGCCTATACCTGGTTCTTCTATCCTCAACAGATTCCTAGCCGAGGGCTTTGATCATCTCTGATAAACTGCTATTAAAACTTAACCTTAACAAGAGAGCCGCTCCGCGTTGAACGCGTTTTAACCCCAAGATCAAACCCTTCTCGTGCGGATTCCACACCGCGCAACAGTACTCACCAACGGGCAATCGAGCGAGAAATTAGCCACCTCTTTGACAATGTAACAGTGATTGACAATTAAATGCGAACTGCCATCTGACAGGATTTTTTATCGCAAATTAATATAATGAATTTAGAGGCTACCACTTAAACTACGATTTATATTTATTAAGTAAAATTAGGATGAATTATCATAAAAAGGGTTAAGGCTGTCAATAGGCGCGTATTTTAACCATTCGTCTAAAATGTACATAAAACAAAAAGCAAAAAAATAATTATTAGAAACTATTCGTTCCCTTTGTGGGTTAATGGACATGCAGGATCTGACGGTGAGAAAAAACCAAAGAAAGGAAGTTAAAGAAAAAATAAAGTTCAGCCCGTGGAATCGCTTTTGAAACTTGAAGGTGAAAATCTACTGGACAAGTAGCAACTTTAAATAAATCGAGAAAGAACCGAATTTCAGCAATATATAAACTTTTCCCGCTTTCGTGTGATATATTGCAATGTTTTCATTGGAATACCTTTTTTTTCGCCGTGAATTAATTCTGGCCAACTCATATGTTGTGCTAACGCAACTTTCGAAGAGTTTCTTATTTTTTCATCAATATCCTGTGTTTTCTTGATTTTTATATCTTTTCGACATTTGCAAATCTATCTCCCCTAAACTTAAGTCTTCAGATATGATAGAAAGTAACTTTTGCCTGAGCTTTCATTAATGCACGCGTCGATACTGCGTTAACATTTCAACATAATCTCTTTCTGCGTCAGACCTCTCTTCCTCATATGTCATGTTTTCAATTTCACAAGGCTTTTATAGTTTTGAGGATACCTATCTTTATCACATTATTTAGTTTCAGTGTAAATAACTGAGTTTCGATAATAATCGGTTCTGCTTGGGAGAGAAAATCTTCGACGAAATACCTAATTCGTCATCTGTCGCTGTAACGCTCTGAAAATGATTCGTCAATTGCTTTACAAAGTTACTAATTGATAATACCCTGACATTTGTATGAGGGACAGAAAAACCTGTATAAAGATAATGTTATTTTTGAACGTCGGGACGAAAGTTAGGATCGATGCTGTAGAGTTTTGTTTCTTTTTGAGACAACGGTTCCGCTTGCATTAAATACTATATGCTTATTAATATCCGAAAATAATGAAAGAAAAATACGTTTGCTCGTACCGACTGACTGAATATTACGGCGAATTTGCCATTTATCCTGAATTTTTCTGGTATTTTATGAGCTATTTGCATTTAACATAAAATCATTCAATGTTTATACAATCTACAACGAGCGGAAATATAACAAATTTCGACGATGGAAATTCCAATTTTTCTACCAAATAAATCGTTTATATAAACGTTTGCCTCGAGAAGTTGAGGTCTTATTTTTTCTGTGCTCGAGTCAATCTTCTCTAGAATATCTGCCACCAATACGAGTACTACAATTACGAAAAGTTATTGATGATTTGTATGATATGTTGACCATAAAATCTCTTGCTGTTCAACATCTTAGATTTTGTTTGGGAGATAAGATTAATTAATGTTAAATTTGATTCTAACTGCTGATCTGCAATATTATTATTCGGAAAACCTTTGTCAAATCATATCAGTTAATTTTAATGTGTAAACTTTACCTATATCATAATTAGTGAATAATAATGTAATAAAATAGTCTTCGTTTAATCGACGATCCTACTCCGTTAGCGATACCGGTCGTGAATAATGAACTGTGAAACATTTCAGTGTTTTTTCTCTTCTGTAATATATTCTCAAATCGGCAGTTAAAATTCGGATATCGTAACTTATTTCGATTATTACCTTCGGAGGAGATATTCGTAAGAAAAAGAGTTGACATTAGAAACCCTCCAATAATTACTGTTTTCTTTCTCTTCATTTACATTAACAGTTGTACTCCGCAAGCTGCCGTATGGCGTTTGGCAGGGTTGCCAGTTAAAGCAATAAAATAGTTCTACAGGAAATCCTAATCGTATTATGGCTAAACCTTTCGACCGAACAAAATCAATCTACTTTGGTTAACCATTAATCGCGTCCAAACCGTGTAATTTTTCGTTCAGTTTTATTTACATTTTCATCCCCACCAAATGTATTCACTCCAATTCTCTAATTATTGCTCTTCTTTTATCATTTAGCCTTCCTAATCTTGCGCGGATGAGTTGACCTAAATAACAGTACGCCCTGGCAAAAACTACCTTGAAGAATAACTTGTTCTTATGCATGCTTTCAGTTCATTTCTTTTTCCCTTTATTCAACGGCGGGCCGAACGAAAATCGCATTTTTTGGCTTCGAGTCGATAGAGAACATCGACGCTTTGGAAGGGCAATTTCCTGGCGCAGAAGACGTGGAATGAGTGCGGAGGGCTAGTGGGAGGTGCGGTGATAAGAAGGCAAGCCCCATTCCCCCTTTCCATGATGGCGTCGGGAGCAGAGGTGGGGACGGCGACCTCCGGAGGTCCCTCCCCACACCCCTGCCGCACCCGCGGTTACCACACCCGCACTCACCTTTAACTCCCCCATCCCTCCCCCTACGTCACTTTTGGTCTCCAGCACCTGCTGTCATTCCCACACTTGGAGGCACGGCTAAGGCCGGGGAGGGAGGCCGCTGTGGGTGGGTAAGCCCTCGCAATGGGGTGGGATGATGACAGAGAGCCGCGCGTATAAGCCGTGGCCGCGGGGGGCGGTGGACTCTTCCCTTCCACCGTTCGGGTCTCCCGATGCGCAGGCTCCTCCCCGGAAGGCCGCTTCTGGAAGGATTGGTGACGCGGTGGAGGGGAGAGTGGACCCTATCCTGTGTGTCTGTGTGTAGGGGACTCTGCGATAAGTGTTTCTCTCCTCACTTCTACATCGCGTGCCTCGAAGTCGAGACGCTCCATTCGAAAGGGTGTGTGTCTCTTGCGTCGCGTCGCGGATTCGTCGCTCGCCTTCCGAGAACGAGGACATTTCCACGAAGACAACTTTATAGGGACTCTTCTGCTGTTCTTGGACATCCGTCGTGGTCTGCTTTACATCGCGAGAACTCTATTCTGCGGGAAGGCGGCCGCCTAAGCCCGCCTTTCGGACAAGTTTAGGATGGGTACGGGTAAGTAACGCTATTGTTGTTTTGTTTGTTAGCGACGCCAACGAGAGTTGAATAGTGGTTCTTGACAGACTATTGATGTGGTGATAAATCGTGATACACAGTGAATAATTGGAGTTATTAACTAATATATGTAGTTAATGTGGGAAATGTATCCACAACTTCCTGCTTATTCACTATTAACAAATACGTGTTTTAATATTGCATCTGCCACACGCTTTGTATCAGCAAAATTGCTAATTTATCACCATGAAAGTTTTTTGGGATTACTTCTTTAATACATAACTGATGGTATTTATGCGTTTCAAATCCGTTTCCACCGATATGTTTCGTGTCTATTAACTTTCGTTTGCATCGAGGATTCACGATGCAGGGGAAAAATATCATTGCTAGTGATCAGTTTAAGAATAACGGTTGTCTTCGCGTATCCGTCGAGTGTCCTTAATCGCTTAACAGTTATCTTGAATCGACTAATTGAAAGGCATGCGCTCGGAGGTACTTCAAACAACATTCGTCGAATGTGATGTATCGTACATTTTTTCCCGAATATACCTGGTATTCATTTATATTTTATTTGTCATTCTTTAATACCTACTTAATAGGCACACTTTTCGTAATTAGCACCGAGTGTCTCCCAGTAAACGACATATATATAAAACAATTTTTATTTATTAACTGACTTAGGATGTAAACTTCCCATGTAATAATTTATTTTCTACTGATTTTTAAATTAAATTTTTAAGACACTAACGATTGAATTTTCATCGTCTATCCAAGCGCTAAAGGACTAGCAAATTCATACAGCTTCGCTTGATGTAAGATTTATTTTTCCTTTTAATTTTTTCGGTAATGATGAACTGCATAGCGGTTACCTGTATGGGTAGTACAAAGTTTTGATGTCAGTGAAAAAAGTGATAAGTGATTTTCCTTCGTTTTGTATAGTTAAATCATCTTTAGAATCATGCCGTTTATGTGTCGACGTTTTTGGATCACTAATGGTTAAATTGATACTAGAATACATAAAACGTAAAATTTTTGGAGTTTACATTTTTTTTATGTCAAGTTATTTTCTCCGTACCTCTTTAGGGAAGCTTCACATTGTAATTGATAAAGGCAGGGATCACGTAGGTAACACCCCGAGCAAGTAATCAACTCACGTTTACATTCGTGGAGATCGCACCGCCAGTGGCAAATCGCTTACAATCTGAAAACAACGTCACACTGATGAAACATTCTTTGGGAACTCCCTACTCAGAGAGAGAATGTTAGAGAATAAATCGCTCGTTTCTAACGTAAGTTATGACTTAATTACCACTGAAATGGTCGACTGAGCTTTGTTTAACGTCTGCGTCCAAAGTTTGAAATATACGCTGCTAGGGAGTTTCTACTAGGTATTAAGCGACACCTCTAGCTTAATGGTATTGAGAAAAGAGCGTATTTATGAATATCAGATCTTACGATCGGGTTAAAATAGTCGCGGCTCGAGTATTTTCCCGATGGTGTTGTGGGTTCAATTTCGTTTGTGGCATACGTGTTTTTATAAGTATCAGGGAATGAAGCAAGATTCGGTCTGTTGCAACTAACTGCCATTCTCAAATCATTTATATAGAAATATTTGTCTTCGCACGGTATTAAAAGTCAACAGTCATTCCGCGATTTACTTTATTTTTGCTCTGTTCAAACTATTATTGGAATGATTGCCTGGTAGCTGTTACCTGAATGTGCAGTATTAAGTTTTGATGACAGAGAAAAAAGTTATATGCACTTATGCTTAATATCCGAAACAGTACACTATGATTTAGTCAGGGAACAAGTTTTACGTTTAATTAAAACACTTGTCTTTGTCTAACAGGACGCTGGTTGGAGCCAATAAACAAAATTTTCCAAATGCTACGTCTAGCAAATCTTGTGTGACCTCTTATTGTTGGCTCACGAGAAATCTTTATCATTTCTCCTCATTTTCTCTTTTAGATCGTAGATTTTGTCTTTTTTCAATCGTGGGGGATTGTCTTCAGAAATTCCTCAAAATTAAGTAAATAAAGAGTGACTGATGTAAGACGTCCCGACCGTCGAATTTGAACATTACGATAACCATTATGTTCCTACAACTTAAATTATGTAAAAAATTCAACTTCATGCGCTTGATTTAGGAATCTGCCTGCGTTACGCTGAAACAAGACTATGTCATGAACGATTCCAGTCCTAAAGGAATCCAAACGGTTGACGCGTTTTCAACCGACAAAAGGACCGACGAAAAATTCAATTATTTCATAGTATTTTGCTCTGGCCAAATCTACACGTATTAGAGCTCCCGGTTAGCCAAGTGGGCAATGCGCTCGACTTCGGTAGAAGCAGGCCCGGGTTCGATTCTCGATGGAGAACTACTCGTACGTGCTAAATGACCTAAGCTATCGTAGCACTTTTAACAATAATGCTACTACAACCACACCTATTTATAAGAATTACTTCCTTGGTAATCATTAACTGTCTCGAAAACTTCACCACAGGCTTACATTAGTATGAAGTAATGAAAAAAGAGCAATAAAAACATTTTCATTTAAATCTCACTTACTTTAGGTACTTTCGGCCTTTAACAAGGGAATCTGCCCTATTCTTCCTAGCTGAAGTATATGTACTGAAGTTAAAAAAGTTGCCGTCCGTCTGCTATCAAGGAGAAATTTTCTTCTTTTTAAATTCTAAAAACTTCAACATCCTACGGTTTATGTAATGGGAACCTCATTTATGAAAGGGCGTTCGAACAGTAGGAATACTGCTTACTGAAGCCTTGTGTTTCCAAATAGAATTCCTAACCGGCCGATATCAGATGAGGCATAGGGAGGAAGTTTCCCTTCCAGTGCATAAATTCTGATAAATTCAGCATGATCGAAGAAGATACGGTTCCATGACTAAACTTTCCTGTGCCACATAAAACTGCTTTCTCATGAATTCTTGACTCCTTTTAAGCATGTCCTATCTTGTTCTCTCCATTCCATGCAAGCTTAACTTCACTTTCAGCAAATTTACAATCCATACGAAGTTGCAACATTTTTAACATGTCTCTGAAAAAAATTCAATAAGACGTTTCTGTTAATTGTAGCGCGAAAAAATATAGATTGCGTCAGTAAGAACTGGATAAAGAATAATGTTGGATCGGAAATGTTTGAGTGACTTTACGGAAAATTGTGAAACCAAACCCGGAAGATTCTTCTTTGATTAATTTGTATACTACTTTTAGTAATTCATTGTGTATTTTGGATATTTTCCTGCTTGGTGTAGATATTACGTTTAAATACTAAATCTGAAACCTCGCGCGAGATCTGGATTTCAAGAATTAATCAGAGAGGAATAATCTTTCAAAACTTAATGCCAAATATCGGTTGAACTGCTTCTAAAACGGGATCGCGGGCCATTTTAGTTAGTTGATCTTTGCCTGTAAGTTACGTACTAGTTTCTACCGTGGCGCTATATGGCAGAAATATAAAAGGTACATACATACATTACATAATGAAATTTACCTGAAAACGGTCAGCGCTATACTTACTTTAAACACCAGCGTAGCATAACTGATTAAATCGACGACTTTAGATGAATCCTCGTATAAAAAAAACTGAGACGGGTAACAATGATGCGGGCCACGAAATTTCCGTAGTGAACAATCCGTTCAGATGCAGCATAGACACTCTAGGCTAGGCTTAAATGGCTAGTCTAGGCTTGCTTATATGTAACCAATAGTTTCTTTGTAACATATTGTTCAGAGGATGTTGTTACTAATGTAACGTTTATCGTAACCTTCTTATCTGAGGGCAGATATATCTGACTTAAAATGAATCACCAGTGACACGCAGATAAGGGTAGTGGTAATGATATTCTTAAAAGTGCTTCCACAGCTTAGGTCATTTTACATGTAGAACCACACCGGGAATCAAACCCGGGACCGCTTTCAACAAAATCGAAGGCGTTGCCTAATTAGCTATCCGGGAGCCCGAAGTTGAATGATTGGAAAAAACTAGAGTTAGACTTGTTTATATGAAACACAATTAGGAGATAGTCACATAACTTTTCTAACTCAACGTGCTGGTCTTTGATTCAATCCGATAATGAGTCCCAGAATTTTCAACCGGCGATCTGAAAATAATTTAAGAAAAATCTTTTCTAGGCATTATGTATTAGGTGATCCGACCCACTTCGATAGAAGTTATACAGAATTGCGCACGGCATTTGGAATGAAAGATTCCGCTTCGGTTTTTACGTCAACATGCTAATTTTTGGCTTTCCAGCGGGAGTTCGAAATTTCTCCGAAATTTAAGGAAATTAAATATGATAATTACCAAATGCTTGCCTGTCCCTAATTTACAGCGATTATCGATTGAAGCACTTCGAAGTAGAGCAAATATTGTTTCAAGCACCACTTCAGAATGATGTAGAATAATTGCCGTTAGCTTTGTGAAACGGCAGTTCATCGCATTCTGTTTGCTTATAGACACATCCACGAATTTTCTCTTCGCGCGTAACAACAGCGTATTTGTTGACGTCACTATGAAATCCTCTACTATTGTGTTTCTTTGGGCAGTCCGATTGGCTAATTAGTAAATATGACGACATGTGAAGAGTCAAAGCGGGTGTCTCCTTTCTTCCGTCGCATCCTCTTTCTCTCTTCATGTATTTATCTTCCCATTTTCCGCTCTCATTCACTCTCTCCGCCTCTCCAAATTGCAACTCCGAGATTTTGATTTCTCAGAGATAGCATTCGCATGTTTTCCATTACATTCAACGACACGAAGCCATTTGATCAATGTTAATCTTTCTATCACAAAGGCGTTCGTGTCTCTACTAATCAGATGATTTATTCCCTCTGTTTACCATAGGAGGATAGACTCGTTTTTCTTTCAAGTAAAACTTATTGCTTTTATGATTCCTGATTATCCTTTTCATTCCTTCCTTATTTTTATTCACATCCTTAGTTTATTCTTTCGGTACGTAATCAGCATTATTGTCGATAGTAGGCCACTAGTAACGTATTCGAACTGACTGTGGGAATGTGAAATTATCCCAAATGCACCTTCTAAGTATGTACGTTAATGCTGTCATTCACATAACTAATTGGGATTATCTTGTCGTGTGTCCTGGCAGAAATCAGGGATTCAAACGTAAAACTCGGTTCCATTACTTCTCCCTCTGAGAGACTTAGAGGAGTTCCCCCTTGAAGTTTAACTTTGTGGTTTTCTTATACTCTAATTTGTATTTTTCCTAATTGCTGACTAAGGTTTTTAAACCCTTAAATTAGTTTTCTTCTTTCCACTCTTTTTTCTCTTAAATTTCATATGACGAAGTGTTAGATCTAAGAAGAGACTTAGATGTCTCAATATTGCCCGAGTAATGTAATGAGTATTATTTTATATTGTTATTATTTGGTACTTCTCAGCACCGAAGCTGGGGAACATTCACTTATGCCGGATGCAAAGAACCGGAGGGATTAGGCTCATTGTTTGCTTTTAAAAATTCTAAAAATTTTCTTACTATGGAGCAAGCATTAATTATAACGATTTTTTATAGTTGAACAATTATTTGATCATCTATTCCAGTTGTTTCTTGGTTCTTACATACATTTTTAGGTATTACACCAGTTTTTGAGATTATTATTGGAACAATTTCGACAGATTTTAGTTTCTAAACTTCTTTCATTTCTTCGGCCCGGGGAATATATTTCTGCATTTTTCTTTATATTTTTGTCTAAATTTTCTGTGCTCGGAATGGAGATGTGTATTACATATGTCAGTTTTTCTTGTTTTATGCGAAGAGTTATATCCAGTCTGATGTTCAGTCTTAATCGGTCGGTTATGATATTTCTATTGTAGTAATTATTATTATTGTTATTATTCTTTTGGGAAACGTGCATCACTCACAGAGCAAAAAAATTCCGAATTTAATCGCGATTTCAAAATTAATACGGAAACAACAGCAGTAAAAGATGGTAACACTCAGTCTTTATAGTCAATAACTATCGATTTCTGCGTATCATTAGCATTTATTGTATTATTTTTCTTCTGCATATTTCCGTTCATCATTTTTTCATCAAAGTGAAAAATTCGTCGATAAATTCCTTTTTATTTATTTCCCGTTACCCTCAAAAACATTAATTCATTGGACAATAATAGCAAGTGACACGACCATTCCCTAACCAGAAAAATCCAATTAGCCGGGACTCGAACCCGGGACCTTCGGGTTTTAGATTTAGATTCATACCCCGCAAGCCGCCAGTAGCGTATGGCAGGGGGATGGTACACATGCTAACCACTCCGCCACCGCTAGCTTAACATGTGTTTTAGCTTAAAAGAAAGCATTCCAATACCTGGTAACTTCCACTTCTTTAACTATGCTCACTACCTCAAGCTTCATAGCCACCAAATTCACCGGAGGAACACTTTCGATCAAATTATTCTCTGTTGCTCACATATGTCTTGATTGACAAGTTAAAGTTGGGGAAAATGGGCTGATACCGAAGTCAGTGGCTCCGCAAACCGCCCACACTCGTTGTAAACTCGTTTAAATGACAGACAACGTTTTTAGAAGATTTCGACTTTTTAATTATTCGGCAAACCTTTCGAAGATCCGATTTAAATTTAGGGGCAATTACTCGACAATGTGATACGAGATCACTTGTTTCAGAATTCTACTCGTGACACGATCTCAATGATTGTCCCCTAAATAACTCACCCGGATAATTATTTTGGTGATAAAACGCGATCTAGCTTGTGAAAAGCAATGAGAGTTCATTTGTTAGCTACTGTTTATTGTCAATTAGATTATGCAGATAGGGAAATCTTCAGCTGAACGCGAATTAACTTTTTCAATTAATGAGACATATTGGCCGAGAAATTAATTTACCGTTTCCTTTCAACGTGCAATTTCCGATAACAAACGAAAAAGGGCTAAAGCCAGCATGGCTACGATGCCACGGATCATTGGACTTGTGCTTCGAATGAATGTACCGATGTGAATTAAGTCTTAATTCATTTCGCTGCTAAATTGATGTTGATCCAGAGAAGTAAAAAATGTACATTTAACCGCAAACTATGAGCGACCTGACAGTTCAATAAACCATTATGTAAATTTAATTAATTTATTTAGAATTCAACCTCTACTCGCAACGTGCAAAAAGGCGACTATTTCAAATTAATAGAACGGGATTAATATGTAGAGGCTGTACTTGGTACCATCGTCCACTTTAGTTCCAAACTGTGGAACTTACAAAATTTTATTTTACTTCGCTGTTAATAGAACGGGGCACTGAATGTTTTTGTAAAATTTATTGGTCCTCTCTTACTCGCCTTCTGGTAATAAAAATCATTTTGATCATTTATAATCACTTTTGCCTCGTCTTCTGTTGATCATAGTGAAAAGCTGTCACAAAAGATGTATACAATACTATAAGGAAAGGTAGTAATAATAGGTCGACGGCCGGTTTCTTTATCCCCTTACCTTTTTGTTTTCTGTTATTTCTTAATTTCCTGTTATATCTTAATTAACTGCTTCGGGTGGATTACCATCGAGTATCGCCCCAGGAGATTCTCCTTACAGACAATTTTTTTCGAAACCATGTATATTAAATTCTAAATTTTAGTTTTCTCCCAACGGTGCTCATTTATTGCATATCGGCATTTTTTCTTTTGTCATTCAATATTATTAATATTATTTCTCACCTAAAGTTTGTGTAAACAAGTGTGTGTGTGTTTCCCAAACTTTTTCATGCAATTACTTGGATCCATACCACAGCCCCCAAATATTAAAATCTACGAATGTTAATATCTATATGGCCATCGCTGAGGTAAGATGAAAAGGAAATTAAACGCTGCAATGATAAAAATATCCACCAAATCACTGTATGACAATTTTCTGATGTTTTGTTGATCCCATAAATCCAGAAAAGTTCTATTGAGGAAGAAAGATGACAGGCAATGGAAAAAATTCTTTATCGTCTAGCACCCCCTAGATTGACCAGCTAGGAGGACGGCATCGACCACTTTAGGAATCACTGGTGTAAGCGATTCAAGGACAAATAACGGCGAAAACGCAGAGAAGAACTGCAGGAAACTGTAATTAGAACGTTTCTTTGTAATTCACCTTCTTTGTAGATCACTTTATTGTGAAAATTCACGCATTTAAACGTCAATACCGTCGATTACTGATGTCGCATATATCTCGACCAATATATTTCGTGCTTTACTATATAAGCCACGGAAGCCGAGAAGGGCCTACTAGGAACCCTGAAAAATTTTAATAATAAATTCATGATATCGTAATAGAGGGCAATCATTAATTATTGTAATGTATAATTCATTAACTTATAAGGTATATAATTAACTATTGTGTGTGACCTAACCTGATATCGTAACTAAATTATCATAATGTTTAATTAATGCGGATATATATGCTGCCACCACACTTTTCTAACTGCGGCGGAAACCTGTAAATAATAAGTAATAATAACATTCCTTAACGAGAATTAACCATAAGCCAGCACTTCATTTCCCTCCAACTGCTCTTCTCCCTCCCTCTTCGTCTTTCTTCGTGAACCTCATTTTCAATTAATTACCTATTTAATTCGACGTAATGACAATCACCGACAAGGGAGAGGAAAAAGGGAATAGGGTGTAGGTGTGATGGGCAGGCGGAGAGGGTGGTGTGAAGGGGTCATTCCAGCTACAGAGAGTTAATCAACAAGGGCGTCCTGGTCAATATCGATTATCTATTTACGCCTGTCAGTAAGCGATCAAGCGAAGCGGAGGGCAGCTGACGCTCTCGGACCACTTTCCTCAGCCATCTCCCCCATCGTCACACACTGTGTGAAAGGGTCGCATTTATAACGTTTGAAATTTTCATTGCGTTTGCTCGGCCCGAGTCCGGAATAAACGGAGGCGAATGCCGTTGATCCCTCGTTGAAATGATCAATTGTCCTCAGAAATTTCGCACTTTTTTGTGTGTTCCTTTGCCCGCATTTCCTTACCAGTTTTAATCTCATCTAAACATCAGCTTTTGCCATTGTTTTTGACCAACTTTTACATTCGCCATTGTAAGCAAAATTGGGAGAAGCATGTTTGGTTGTGATATTTCTATCGTGAACGAGAAGTTGCGGATTTTGTGACTCAAAAATTTACTAAATACAGTCGATTATAATTCTAATTATATATTGCGATTTTAAAGTTAAGCCAAAGTTAATGGAGCGCTTTTTCCGATTAACAGAATGAAGATAAAGGAAATTTATGCTTGAAATCCTCATAGAAGACGGGTAAGGGTGGTCTAGCGCAAGATGGTGCGCACCCAGGAAAAATCCCAAGGAAGAATGGACTCGAAAAAAGTGGACCACAAAGTCTCCCGAATGGCTTAGAAAAATGTTCTGCCGGGAAAGCTCAACCCGAGCAGCAATTGGGAGACCCGGGCTCGATTCCCGGTCCCGTCAGATTTCTTTCAAGTCCATTCTTCCTTGGGACTTGAAATCCTCCTTATCTCCTTGCTTTATCATCGGCTTTTCGTTCTTCATGTTTGCCTTCTACTATTAGAGTTACATACCTAAATCCTATGCAAAATGTACGTGTTTTTTTGTACTCTTGGTAAAAAGAATAATGTGATCCCATATCCTAAAGTACTCATAGTTTCAAATACTGCTAGAAACCTGACACATTCCTTCACCAGCTGTAGCTAAAATCTCCTGCCGAGTTATACTAAGGGCCGATAAAGGGTAATTATTATTGCATAATTTTATTACTGATCATAATTTATGGTACAGAAGGAAAGAGACTTAATTTTTTCGTAATTTCTCTTTCGAATAGTCTTCCTAATTCTTCCTTGCAGTCGTGTGAAAAAACTACGATTTCCCTTTTCTTTTGCGCTATGGCCATCCACAAAGTAACGCCTGACCATATTGATTTCATGATTTGTTTCACGTCGCATACAACCATTCCTAAATGATTAAAGGCTTTGCCCGAATATGCGCTGAGCTAGAACGTGTGGAGTTAAGTAATCACTGTAGCAGTTCCGACATTTGAGAATCGATACATTATTCATTTACAAGATTTTGAGAATTAATCGGTAATAAATTCAACAGTTTGTCTTGTCATAGGTAAGGAGGGGGTAGAAACAGATATCTCGTTTTAGGAGGACCGGGACATCGATAAAGAGGATGAAATATCCTAACAAGACATGTAGCATAAATTTACTTAATAGGGTTGTTAAAATCTTTGTGCTATGATGGCCTCTGACAAGGTAACTCTTGATTATATTATATTGTATTTAATATTACATGCGAATGTCCCTCGTTCATAGAGTTACAAGATGTGTTACGTATGTGCATGGACAAAAATGCCTCCTGTTCGACAGTATCGGCTCATCACATTTGTTAAACATATTACTCGGTTTATTGATATGATAGGGCAGCTCCCGATAAATCAGTGTTGTGAAGTTTTCTAGTTGAGTGTTTCTAATCGTGCCAGTAGGGCGTACCGGGACAATTCGCAAGAACCCGGAAGGCCTGGACCTACTAGTTACGGGCAGTTTATCTGGTTATGCCATAACTCAGATACAAGAACCATGGAGGAGAAGACTCCTAGAAACAAACAAACTTGGAAGTGTTCTTATCAATCTATTTCGTACTTGGAGTTGGAGACTGAACGAAATACAATCACTTGTGATCGGAAATAGGTGAGCGAAGCGAAGTTTAACAGTGGAAGCTGTGGGCGCCGTCACAGGGAGAAAGGGGCGATTTAAAAAGGGCGAAACGCGGGTGCGTTGGGTTGGATGAGAAATGGGTCATTGGATGGTATGTACATATCATACGGAATGATGGGGAAATAACTGAATGTAAGGGAAGGCAAATATGAGCGTAAAATGGTGGGACTAATGCACGGTAGTCAGTTCACCTAACAGCATCATCGCTCGACCTGAATGAGATTTATGAGTCATTAGTCCTTAAGGTGAGGAGTGTGGAATTTTTGGTCAGTACCCGATAAAATATACACGAATCAATCCATAATGGAGTACAGGTATGTTTCGACTGACTATTAATTCAAGTAACGTACTTTTTGGCGAACGAAGATGTTTTCGTTATTTTCAGTCTCAACTAACGAACACGGATTCTACTAACGAATGTTTCGTTAGTTGCGCGTGCGAGATCGCGACCAAAAAATATCCAAAATGGTCTAAAAATTTGATGTTGCCAATCTTCCCTTTCCATTAAAAACGCGGAATCTACTGTGGCATTTAGAAGTATTTTACCATGCGGAACCAATTACAGCTAATGACGTTGATAAACGAAGTATCTTCCTTAACCGAGTTATCACCGAATAAAAATCTGCGACAGCGAAAATCGCTTATAGCACTTGTATTTCTAATTGAATATTGTATTCACTTCGGGGTTTTCAATTACAGTTGAAACTTCAATACTTTTTGGAGCAATTTTCTTTGTTAATTATTGTCTTTTTACAAAGCTTATGAATTTCCGCAGCACCAGATCATTCCTTATGAATTATTACTTGCGTGTCAGAAGTTAAAATTCTATTTATGTTTAATTTCGTAAATACTGCCTAAACCAAGGATAGATTTTCTCTTCCATTAGAATCAAATGCACGGAAAACTGTTTTTTCTTTAAAACCTTAGAATTACAATTAGGGAAACATGAACTAAGGATTTCCTACATAATTGCCCGAAAATGATTGTCAATAACATCTATCTGCGGAATAAGATGTTTGCCACCCCTACTTTAACCCTCTTATTTTTACTCTCAGTGTCTTCCTACTCGCCGCTTCTTTGTTTTTTAATCTCATATTTTGGCTAACGTGTAATATTCTCCCGTTGTTCAAATAGACGGTGAAGATTAATTAAGACGATGAAGCAATTATCTCGGTTGATTGGCTCAGCGCTGGTCTATTAAGTAATTAAGCCCGTAATTAAGTTTTTTTCAATTTATATTTGTTCTTTGCATTCCTAATTCTGTAATCCCAAATTCGGGAGGAAGCAATTGACGTCACTCTAGGGTCCGAGAAGAGTAAGTGCGATTACGCCAAATTTGTTATCCTACGTCCTAACTTATTCTCATCTGAAACGTATCACGTTTTTATTATGAAGTTACAATGAGGCAAGAAATAAAACCCCATCTCTCTAGAATGGTATTTCATTGATGTATTTCAAGGTGAAATTTTAATTTACAATTACTTTTCTAAAGTAAAAATTGTGGATAATAGGCTAAAATTGCTGGTTGAGTTCAGTATTACAAGTAGGATAATTTTTTGAATAATGCGCTACGTTTAGATTTCTTGTTATATGATTACATTAGGGTAAGAAGGAAACCCTTCGAGGTTAACGGTACGACTTTGTCGTAACATCTAGGATACCTGCCTATGGCTGAAAATGGATGACTCTATTTCATCAAGTTCCAAAATAATAAAGAGCATCGCAATATGTGCATGCACTAAAAAGTACTCTTACCCTTGTATACCCTTGTAGCTTCTCCTCAAAAAAGATACTGTGGAAGCAAGACATTGAATTGATTCCTTTCTACATTCTATTCTCGGTTGATTACGACCACCTTTCAGATTTCCGCGCTATAGTTTTAGCACATTACAGATGAGTCCTTCCTTTATCTGAGTCTGTTAACTCGGTTCGTCGTTCGAATTCAGTCGTTCGGAATCGATTCATTTCAAAGGGGAGGCTAAAGAGATCGCTGCTTAACCTTAATATAGGTTTCCGTCTCTTGTCCCGTCGTTCCTTATGTTGTCGGAGTCAAGAAGAGTGGAAGGAGATCCGAGTCGACTGGGAAACTAGCTCGTGTGACAATGAACACCTGATATGGGAGCGGGGGAAAAGG
The DNA here is from genome assembly GCA_000376725.2 of Ladona fulva. NCBI lineage: Eukaryota > Metazoa > Arthropoda > Insecta > Odonata > Libellulidae > Ladona > Ladona fulva. Next base: position 46,909 of record KZ308238.1, read on the forward strand.
GGGGCTGCGGGTGGGAAGCAGCCGAGGGATTACTGTAATGATAACGTGACGCCAAGAGATATGGCGGCTTCAGATGCTGCGTTCCCTTCCCTCCGTTGCCTTGGTGACCGAAGATGCGCGACCTTTAAAAAAGACTCGGCAATCTCTCTCCCGTGGCGCTCGTGCTTCACCGCGGATTGCTACGCAGTCATCAAAGTTAATGCTTTATTTGTAATAAACTTTTTGCAAATATTTAAACTCAGAATAAAATGGAAATTGAAAATTAAGTATAACAATCGAAAGCATGGGCAGAAAGGTTTACTTCTGACGTAGTTTATTCAGAGATGAACTGAACGTTTCTATAAAGAACCTTTGGTAAATTTTGTTTTTCCTAACGGTGGCCACTAGTTACGGCAACCGGTTGGTCTCTGAATAAACTGCGGGAAAAGTGCATTTCCTTGTTAATTCCGGGATGGATTTTCGCAAAACTATGCCTTCCTCTGTGAACTTTTTGGAAGGAATAGTGTTATGAGGGTCATTTGATAGTTGATTCTTATCCTCTCCAATAACATAAGATTCAATTTTGGAAGTTATTAGGTAATGGTGATTCATGATTTCTTTTCACTAAAATCAATCCAAAATCCTCTTTGAGTTCTAAAACTGCGTAAAGGCTATACATATTCTGAAAGTAAATAAGAGCAGGGAAAGTATAATTTTTATGAAGTGTTTGTTTCCTTACATTCTCCTCTGAGTTCCAATCAGTAATGGCATTATATACATGTCTACTTTTATTGGTTAAAATGGAATAAAGTTCTTAATAATTCTGGTTACTTTCTTATCCTTGCATATCTTTTCCATGTCTGAGGTCGAATGAATAAAATGTCCATAATGGAGCCATTGTCTGTTTCGAATAAATCTTGATTCAGCGATGTTTCCAAGTCAGTGGTATTTATTTTCTACTCTCATTATTTGATTTTTCATTCTTAATTTTACTCTCAATCTCTTCTATCATTTATCGATTTTCTGGTGTTCCCANATTCAGAAAGAATATTTCAGAATGAATGGAAACCTTTCATGTCCATCGTGCGTGAATTAATTACTATTCAACGCTTAACTTAATTCTGAAAAAACTCAGCAGTTTTTCAATGCTCCGAACTAAAGCGAGAGACTATTTTCTCATACAATTAAGGGACAGTATTATGATAAAAGACGGATTTTTTAATCCTCGTCTTTTTGGAGACGACTTCGCCAAGATTACGTCACGCGAGATACCGGCGTGTCGCAGCTTAAGGCAGTCATCTATATCATCACAAGAACTGTAGCCAACTGATATCTTTCTTTTCCCCTCCTTTGTAATGCGATTATTGATCATGAAGTTTCTTTCGCGCCTTTTCAAGTGGCAGGGAAGTAAAGGCCTTCTTAGAAAAAATCCGATTATGGGAGTTTCGAAAAGAACAATTGCTCGTTCTGAGAAATGGATAAAAAAAGAGATACGGCGAGAAAAAATAATTTCAGGAAGGGAGACTGAACGCTGAAGAAAAGGGAATAAAGAAGGCAAACAAAATAGAATTATCAGAGGAGAAGTAAGGGCCAGATATTATATTCATTAGAGATTTACGTCACAGCGATCCTGTACGCTTTTAATGCAGAAATGTGTGAAGTAAATTTGTTTCCGGTTTATTAATTATTCATATCGTCAACATTCTACTATCTGATTCCTTAAAATATTGATATCCGCGTATATTTGTTCATATGGCGTAGGATGGTAAATATTTTTAGTCGCAACTCGCGAGACCCAAATCAAGATACAGTGGTACCTAAGTTAACGACGGTAATCCGTTCCAGGATTGCCGGCGTATCCAAGATGCGGTTTCCCACAACCATACTATATTTTAAGTATGCAAATTTTACTCATTATAAAAATATGCTATATGTAAATAAGATCGTCTCGGCCTTAACTTAGTAGTATTCTATCACTGAAACAAAGTAAGGTTTATAAAATTAAAAAACTGTCGCTAATTGCTTTTGTTTTAATGCTGAATATGATTTCATAATTTATAATTGCGACAAAAAACTATCATTAATAAAACTAAGCGATAAAAGCAGTTTTCAATTATCAATCAAGGCAACCTTCACCAAAGTTCACCTTCACCTTCATCGTTACCTAAGACATTTTCTGATCACAGCTGCTCGTCGTTAACCAAATATGTCGTTAACTAAGGCCATCGTTAACCACTGTATTGCCGTATGTCTCGGTGCCAAAGATTTATAAACTTGTACCGAGATTGGCAAAGCTCGAAACTAATTTCTTTATTCCATTATAACAGCAGAGTATTGCAGGAATTTGCTGTATCTAAGGGGCAGCTTACACAATGTTGATTTGACAATTGAACAATTTGATTTGACAACGAATCTAAAAATGCCAGAGAGGTGACGCCAAATTGGGAATCAATCATAAGGGGATCCAAAGAAGAAGAAACCAGCTTGAAAGAGTGCCTTGACCAGAAATACTTTTATCTCCCTTATACTCTTATAACAATTATAATTATTTCGTTTTCATTAATGGGGCCTATTTTAGTCAAGATTGACCATTAGATTTAGATTTATACCCCGCAAGCCGCCAGTGGCGCATGGCAGGGGGTGTAGCAACACCAAAGATCTAACCTAATCCATCGTGTTTGCATCTCTAATGCTCTGTGGAAAGAACGACCAGAAGTAACAATCTGTTTTAGCGATTACTTCCTTGTAACGCTTGGTAGTC
>KZ308238.1:55927-268969 GCA_000376725.2 Ladona fulva
TTCGGGTGGATTACCATCGAGTATCGCCCCAGGAGATTCTCCTTACAGACAATTTTTTTCGAAACCATGTATATTAAATTCTAAATTTTAGTTTTCTCCCAACGTTGCTCATTTATTGCATATCGGCATTTTTTCTTTTGTCATTCAATATTATTAATATTATTTCTCACCTAAAGTTTGTGTAAACAAGTGTGTGTGTGTTTCCCAAACTTTTTCATGCAATTACTTGGATCCATACCACAGCCCCCAAATATTAAAATCTACGAATGTTAATATCTATATGGCCATCGCTGAGGTAAGATGAAAAGGAAATTAAACGCTGCAATGATAAAAATATCCACCAAATCACTGTATGACAATTTTCTGATGTTTTGTTGATCCCATAAATCCAGAAAAGTTCTATTGAGGAAGAAAGATGACAGGCAATGGAAAAAATTCTTTATCGTCTAGCACCCCCTAGATTGACCAGCTAGGAGGACGGCATCGACCACTTTAGGAATCACTGGTGTAAGCGATTCAAGGACAAATAACGGCGAAAACGCAGAGAAGAACTGCAGGAAACTGTAATTAGAACGTTTCTTTGTAATTCACCTTCTTTGTAGATCACTTTATTGTGAAAATTCACGCATTTAAACGTCAATACCGTCGATTACTGATGTCGCATATATCTCGACCAATATATTTCGTGCTTTACTATATAAGCCACGGAAGCCGAGAAGGGCCTACTAGGAACCCTGAAAAATTTTAATAATAAATTCATGATATCGTAATAGAGGGCAATCATTAATTATTGTAATGTATAATTCATTAACTTATAAGGTATATAATTAACTATTGTGTGTGACCTAACCTGATATTGTAACTAAATTATCATAATGTTTAATTAATGCGGATATATATGCTGCCACCACACTTTTCTAACTGCGGCGGAAACCTGTAAATAATAAGTAATAATAACATTCCTTAACGAGAATTAACCATAAGCCAGCACTTCATTTCCCTCCAACTGCTCTTCTCCCTCCCTCTTCGTCTTTCTTCGTGAACCTCATTTTCAATTAATTACCTATTTAATTCGACGTAATGACAATCACCGACAAGGGAGAGGAAAAAGGGAATAGGGTGTAGGTGTGATGGGCAGGCGGAGAGGGTGGTGTGAAGGGGTCATTCCAGCTACAGAGAGTTAATCAACAAGGGCGTCCTGGTCAATATCGATTATCTATTTACGCCTGTCAGTAAGCGATCAAGCGAAGCGGAGGGCAGCTGACGCTCTCGGACCACTTTCCTCAGCCATCTCCCCCATCGTCACACACTGTGTGAAAGGGTCGCATTTATAACGTTTGAAATTTTCATTGCGTTTGCTCGGCCCGAGTCCGGAATAAACGGAGGCGAATGCCGTTGATCCCTCGTTGAAATGATCAATTGTCCTCAGAAATTTCGCACTTTTTTGTGTGTTCCTTTGCCCGCATTTCCTTACCAGTTTTAATCTCATCTAAACATCAGCTTTTGCCTTTGTTTTTGACCAACTTTTACATTCGCCATAGTAAGCAAAATTGGGAGAAGCATGTTTGGTTGTGATATTTCTATCGTGAACGAGAAGTTGCGGATTTTGTGACTCAAAAATTTACTAAATACAGTCGATTATAATTCTAATTATATATTGCGATTTTAAAGTTAAGCCAAAGTTAATGGAGCGCTTTTTCCGATTAACAGAATGAAGATAAAGGAAATTTATGCTTGAAATCCTCATAGAAGACGGGTAAGGGTGGTCTAGCGCAAGATGGTGCGCACCCAGGAAAAATCCCAAGGAAGAATGGACTCGAAAAAAGTGGACCACAAAGTCTCCCGAATGGCTTAGAAAAATGTTCTGCCGGGAAAGCTCAACGGACAGAGCACCCGAGCAGCAATTGGGAGACCCGGGCTCGATTCCCGGTCCCGTCAGACTTCTTTCAAGTCCATTCTTCCTTGGGACTTGAAATCCTCCTTATCTCCTTGCTTTATCATCGGCTTTTCGTTCTTCATGTTTGCCTTCTACTATTAGAGTTACATACCTAAATCCTATGCAAAATGTACGTGTTTTTTTGTACTCTTGGTAAAAAGAATAATGTGATCCCATATCCTAAAGTACTCATAGTTTCAAATACTGCTAGAAACCTGACACATTCCTTCACCAGCTGTAGCTAAAATCTCCTGCCGAGTTATACTAAGGGCCGATAAAGGGTAATTATTATTGCATAATTTTATTACTGATCATAATTTATGGTACAGAAGGAAAGAGACTTAATTTTTTCGTAATTTCTCTTTCGAATAGTCTTCCTAATTCTTCCTTGCAGTCGTGTGAAAAAACTACGATTTCCCTTTTCTTTTGCGCTATGGCCATCCACAAAGTAACGCCTGACCATATTGATTTCATGATTTGTTTCACGTCGCATACAACCATTCCTAAATGATTAAAGGCTTTGCCCGAATATGCGCTGAGCTAGAACGTGTGGAGTTAAGTAATCACTGTAGCAGTTCCGACATTTGAGAATCGATACATTATTCATTTACAACGAAAGATTTTGAGAATTAATCGGGTAATACATTCAACAGTTTGTCTTGTCATAGGTAAGGAGGGGGTAGAAACAGATATCTCATTTTAGGAGGACCGGGACATCGATAAAGAGGATGAAATATCCTAACAAGACATGTAGCATAAATTTACTTAATAGGGTTGTTAAAATCTTTGTGCTATGATGGCCTCTGACAAGGTAACTCTTGATTATATTATATTGTATTTAATATTACATGCGAATGTCCCTCGTTCATAGAGTTACAAGATGTGTTACGTATGTGCATGGACAAAAATGCCTCCTGTTCGACAGTATCGGCTCATCACATTTGTTAAACATATTACTCGGTTTATTGATATGATAGGGCAGCTCCCGATAAATCTCTTGTTGTTGTAAAGTTTTCTAGTTGAGTGTTTCTAATCGTGCCAGTAGGGCGTACCGGGACAATTCGCAAGAACCCGGAAGGCCTGGACCTACTAGTTACGGGCAGTTTATCTGGTTATGCCATAACTCAGATACAAGAACCATGGAGGAGAAGACTCCTAGAAACAAACAAACTTGGAAGTGTTCTTATCAATCTATTTCGTACTTGGAGTTGGAGACTGAACGAAATACAATCACTTGTGATCGGAAATAGGTGAGCGAAGCGAAGTTTAACAGTGGAAGCTGTGGGCGCCGTCACAGGGAGAAAGGGGCGATTTAAAAAGGGCGAAACGCGGGTGCGTTGGGTTGGATGAGAAATGGGTCATTGGATGGTATGTACATATCATACGGAATGATGGGGAAATAACTGAATGTAAGGGAAGGCAAATATGAGCGTAAAATGGTGGGACTAATGCACGGTAGTCAGTTCACCTAACAGCATCATCGCTCGACCTGAATGAGATTTATGAGTCATTAGTCCTTAAGGTGAGGAGTGTGGAATTTTTGGTCAGTACCCGATAAAATATACACGAATCAATCCATAATGGAGTACAGGTATGTTTCGACTGACTATTAATTCAAGTAACGTACTTTTTGGCGAACGAAGATGTTTTCGTTATTTTCAGTCTCAACTAACGAACACGGATTCTACTAACGAATGTTTCGTTAGTTGCGCGTGCGAGATCGCGACCAAAAAATATCCAAAATGGTCTAAAAATTTGATGTTGCCAATCTTCCCTTTCCATTAAAAACGCGGAATCTACTGTGGCATTTAGAAGTATTTTACCATGCGGAACCAATTACAGCTAATGACGTTGATAAACGAAGTATCTTCCTTAACCGAGTTATCACCGAATAAAAATCTGCGACAGCGAAAATCGCTTATAGCACTTGTATTTCTAATTGAATATTGTATTCACTTCGGGGTTTTCAATTACAGTTGAAACTTCAATACTTTTTGGAGCAATTTTCTTTGTTAATTATTGTCTTTTTACAAAGCTTATGAATTTCCGCAGCACCAGATCATTCCTTATGAATTATTACTTGCGTGTCAGAAGTTAAAATTCTATTTATGTTTAATTTCGTAAATACTGCCTAAACCAAGGATAGATTTTCTCTTCCATTAGAATCAAATGCACGGAAAACTGTTTTTTCTTTAAAACCTTAGAATTACAATTAGGGAAACATGAACTAAGGATTTCCTACATAATTGCCCGAAAATGATTGTCAATAACATCTATCTGCGGAATAAGATGTTTGCCACCCCTACTTTAATCCTCTTATTTTTACTCTCAGTGTCTTCCTACTCGCCGCTTCTTTGTTTTTTAATCTCATATTTTGGCTAACGTGTAATATTCTCCCGTTGTTCAAATAGACGGTGAATATTAATTAAGACGATGAAGCAATTATCTCGGTTGATTGGCTCAGCGCTGGTCTATTAAGTAATTAATCCCGTAATTAAGTTTTTTTCAATTTATATTTGTTCTTTGCATTCCTAATTCTGTAATCCCAAATTCGGGAGGAAGCAATTGACGTCACTCTAGGGTCCGAGAAGAGTAAGTGCGATTACGCCAAATTTGTTATCCTACGTCCTAACTTATTCTCATCTGAAACGTATCACGTTTTTATTATGAAGTTACAATGAGGCAAGAAATAAAACCCCATCTCTCTAGAATGGTATTTCATTGATGTATTTCAAGGTGAAATTTTAATTTACAATTACTTTTCTAAAGTAAAAATTGTGGATAATAGGCTAAAATTGCTGGTTGAGTTCAGTATTACAAGTAGGATAATTTTTTGAATAATGCGCTACGTTTAGATTTCTTGTTATATGATTACATTAGGGTAAGAAGGAAACCCTTCGAGGTTAACGGTACGACTTTGTCGTAACATCTAGGATACCTGCCTATGGCTGAAAATGGATGACTCTATTTCATCAAGTTCCAAAATAATAAAGAGCATCGCAATATGTGCATGCACTAAAAAGTACTCTTACCCTTGTATACCCTTGTAGCTTCTCCTCAAAAAAGATACTGTGGAAGCAAGACATTGAATTGATTCCTTTCTACATTCTATTCTCGGTTGATTACGACCACCTTTCAGATTTCCGCGCTATAGTTTTAGCACATTACAGATGAGTCCTTCCTTTATCTGAGTCTGTTAACTCGGTTCGTCGTTCGAATTCAGTCGTTCGGAATCGATTCATTTCAAAGGGGAGGCTAAAGAGATCGCTGCTTAACCTTAATATAGGTTTCCGTCTCTTGTCCCGTCGTTCCTTATGTTGTCGGAGTCAAGAAGAGTGGAAGGAGATCCGAGTCGACTGGGAAACTAGCTCGTGTGACAATGAACACCTGATATGGGAGCGGGGGAAAAGGGGGGCTGCGGGTGGGAAGCAGCCGAGGGATTACTGTAATGATAACGTGACGCCAAGAGATATGGCGGCTTCAGATGCTGCGTTCCCTTCCCTCCGTTGCCTTGGTGACCGAAGATGCGCGACCTTTAAAAAAGACTCGGCAATCTCTCTCCCGTGGCGCTCGTGCTTCACCGCGGATTGCTACGCAGTCATCAAAGTTAATGCTTTATTTGTAATAAACTTTTTGCAAATATTTAAACTCAGAATAAAATGGAAATTGAAAATTAAGTATAACAGTCGAAATCATGGGCAGAAAGGTTTACTTCTGACGTAGTTTATTCAGAGATGAACTGAACGTTTCTATAAAGAACCTTTGGTAAATTTTGTTTTTCCTAACGGTGGCCACTAGTTACGGCAACCGGTTGGTCTCTGAATAAACTGCGGGAGAAGTGCATTTCCTTGTTAATTCCGGGATGGGTTTTCGCAAAACTATGCCTTCCTCTGTGAACTTTTTGGAAGGAATAGTGTTATGAGGGTCATTTGATAGTTGATTCTTATCCTCTCCAATAACATAAGATTCAATTTTGGAAGTTATTAGGTAATGGTGATTCATGATTTCTTTTCACTAAAATCAATCCAAAATCCTCTTTGAGTTCTAAAACTGCGTAAAGGCTATACATATTCTGAAAGTAAATAAGAGCAGGGAAAGTATAATTTTTATGAAGTGTTTGTTTCCTTACATTCTCCTCTGAGTTCCAATCAGTAATGGCATTATATACATGTCTACTTTTATTGGTTAAAATGGAATAAAGTTCTTAATAATTCTGGTTACTTTCTTATCCTTGCATATCTTTTCCATGTCTGAGGTCGAATGAATAAAATGTCCATAATGGAGCCATTGTCTGTTTCGAATAAATCTTGATTCAGCGATGTTTCCAAGTCAGTGGTATTTATTTTCTACTCTCATTATTTGATTTTTCATTCTTAATTTTACTCTCAATCTCTTCTATCATTTATCGATTTTCTGGTGTTCCCACAAACATCCACTTATCGGGCAATTACAAAAGAGGCGTGAACATTAACAATAGACGAACACACAACCATTCCCTAACCATAAAATCAGAATCGCCTGGACTCGAGCCCGGGACCTTGGGGTTGGAGCATTAGTATGCGCCACTGCGACCGGTAATTTTCGAAACTTATCCACGTAACAGGCTTACATAGGAATATTTTAAAACGACTGCGGAATAATAATTGCATTTTTGCGGTTTGCCTTCCCTCGGTGATCCGGTTACGTTACTCGTCTCACTAAATATGCTACATCTTTGCGCTTCTTCGCTCTAATTCTAACTACCTCAAGCCTGAATAAAAACTAAGACTCATATTGTAATGGTATCACAACAGTTGAAAAAATTTACTGACTTGGACTTGCATCGAAGAAATGGAAAAAGTTCTTCTGCAAAATCAAACACCGAGTAATCAATTTGGAAGGAGGTACATAATCGGGTCGATTACGATGATGAAAAACAAGGATGTAGAGAGAAAAAGACCTCACCAAATACGAGAGCAGTGAAAGAGGAGGGGGAGGAAGCTCTCGGAATCGGCGGTTTCTGAGGTGACGGGGTCACGGGAGCCGTAGGGGAGAAGAGGGGAATTAGGAAAGAGGAGAGAAGATTTGGCAAAGTGTGCGCGTTTTAGAAGTGGCAGAGCTGCTGGGGGTGGCGGGCGGAGAGGCCAAAAATTCGGAAGCCTCTGCCACTACAACTTCTCAACTTGTGTCTTACCCCTTGCTCTCTTGGTCTCTCCTCCTCCCTCTTCCTCACTCTCTTTCCCTTTTCTCTCAACACCAATCTTTTCCTACTCTCCTCTGCCTTTTCCCGGAGAATATCCGTCTTCCTTCCGTTTCTAACGTTCACTGCTGACTATGTGCTGGAAGTTTCGGAGTGTATTTTTAGTGACTGAAAGCGCGCGAATTTTCATCAAATTTATTGACCAGTTTCGTACTATTTCAAGGTGCTCAGTTCATCAGAAAATGTCCGGCAGAGAATACATTTTAAAGAAACTCCGCAGAGCCTATTGTATCCCTTGTAGGGAGCCTTTTTTATCCAGTGTAGTATCTTAATTTTCTTCCTCTAACTACACATTTTATTGCATTATAGATAACTTTATATTAAAATTGTACTGTACTGGCTTAAAATAATTATGTTCAGGTGTAACTTTGTGAAAGGCCATATCACAGATGAGAAAAAACATGAGACGATGTTTATAATAGCAAGACATCGAAGTAATTTTCCTCGATATTGATAGATGGTGCCCTCAAAGAGAGGGTTTTATACTGCTCAGCTACATTAAAATGCTATTAAAATCTAATCACTTTGAAAACATCATTTCATGAAAGGTCATTAATAACCGTCAGATGATGTCCCACACGGAATTTTTTGGAAATTGGTTAATTTTCCCACATCGCCATACTTCTCGTGTATGCAAAAGTGTTGAAGCTCAGTTACCTTTTCATATCTAACCTGATAACTTGGCCTTAAACCCTTGACGATATTACGACATGAAGATTTTACGTTAGAGCACCATTAGTAGAATACGCTCTTATGTATTTTAGAGGAGTGTTTAAGTGAGAAGGAGAAAAATCCGACACGGTGGAGCTTCTCCATCGCATTGGATGTCTCATACAGCTAATCAGGCCAAGTGAAGCAAAGAGTAAGGGAATATCAAGGCATTCGCACCTCATAAGATGTGCAAAAGTGATGATAATGCGTTAAATAGCTACAGAATTTCACCCATACTTCACCGGTCCAGCGTTTAATACGCTTGAAGTAATTAGTAGTAATTTTTTAAAGTTCTTCGACAGCTAAGGTCATTTCACACTTGTGTCCTCGCCGGGAATCAAACTCGAGACCTGTTTCATGGAAGCCAAACGGGTTACCCACATGGCTGTCCAGAGGCACGATTCGCTTGGAATACTACTGGAGAACATACGATTTCTTAACGACAACAAGATCCAAAACTTTCTGAAGATTTTATAATACGCGATCGAAATGTTCCCTTTCATTATCACAGTTGAACCACGAAATAATTTAGGGGAATGAAATATTTTGGGCGTTATTGTGACGAGATTTATTTTTGTAATTTTAAAAAAATATTCATCACGTTTCTCCATGAGTATCCAAGTGGAAACCATGGAGACGGGGGAGATATGTGGACTTTTCGCTGGATTTCACAGAAGAAAGGGAAATGTCGACAGAAAGGAACCTCCTGACGATAGATGTTGCAGCAATGGACAGAATTTCCTCATTTTCGTTACACTATGTTTTCCTCGGCATAAACACTTGCTCTCTGTCCCTTGCTCTCGACCTTCCACACTCTCCCTCCTTGGTCTCCTTCCCCTCCACAAACCACACCTCGTTCCCTGACACCCCGAGGGCAATCGGAAAACCCAGCATCTCCTCTGTCCCTCCAAATGGAAGGTAGCCTAGCGGTTGTTGGGGCTTATTTTACACAGCATCTCACTTTTTAGCGCGTTGCGTTCATTTTCTCAGGACTTTAATCCGATTGAGCAAAGATGTAACTGATGGCTAAGAGACGCTAGAAATTCCTTCAAAATTAGATTAGATTAATGGCGTTCAAGAAAAATTTGCGATGCTCCCGGATAGCCAAGTGGGCAAAGCGTTCGACTTCGGTGAAAGCTGTCCCAGGTTCGATTCCCAGTGGGAGCCTATGTGCGAAATGACCTAAGCTGTCGAAGTACTTTTAACAATACTACTATACTACTACTACTTGAAATTTTGCGGGATACCAAATAATTCAGTTGAGTGATTGGTATGCTATGCAGTATCTACATGCACAACTAACTAATCCTTCAGCTTATCGATGTATTAATAATAATAATAAAGCGTCTTTATTTACGGGCGAGATTGAGACTAATTAGTCTCTTCTTACATCTAACTCTTGTATGCCAAGTGATATGCTTTGGCCTAACGTAGTTCACTGAAAAAAGATCACCAAAGGAGGGTTGCAGATATGTTTAAATAATGCACACGCAACACAAAAGCGGTGAATTTCTTTCCGCTCGTCTTTTCGGACACTAGAGGACCGTTACTACAACTTTACTTGAAAATTCTACTCCCTGAGGTGGGAAAACTTCCTACTTTTATTGCGGCGTTTTCTTCATTTCCTGAACACACTTTGCCTTATGGTATTTTCATGCGTTAAAAGAGTTGACCTCTCTTTTCACGTATTTCCCGTTTTTACATTGGTATTTTAAGATACTCAAACTATTCCGATTGCTAGTTATGAACGGCAACAGTATATTTTGGGACGTATTTCTCTGGGAGGAATCCCAGCGAAATTACAGGATGAAACACCGTAAAGCGTAAAATTGAGGAAGAAAAGAACGGAGATATTTGTTTCTAAAACAGTATACGCTGATGAGAGATGGCTGGAAAAGAAGCATCAAGCTTATTTATAGTTTTACAGATACTGGGGATTACTACTCCAAAATAGCGCTCAATAAGTAATCACGGTATGTCAAACTCTACTGTCTGGCTTCGAATCGGCTACTATGTGAAAACTGAAATGTGGCCTAATATTCATAGGATGTTGACAGTTTAGGATATACGGATCTTTACAGCTAAGCAATGTTTAGTTTTCGGAGTTTTCTGTGATATCTAAAAGCGTACAAACATGTACTCACATTCTTGTAATCATCAACAGTACATGTAGTTACCTCTGGGAATGTGGACCTTACCTTGGACCAATGGGTTACAGAAGCTCCGTAATTAAAGAAGTCATAAATGCTTTGAGTTTGCATTTCAAGACGCGGAGGGCAGATGACTAAGTCATTCATTCCATCGGCTTTCGGGGAGATAAAAACACGCGTACTTTCACACGGAAGCGAACCGGCGGATCAAATCGTAAGTTATTCATCGAGCCCTTCGGAATATTCGAAAAATCTCATCGAGGCCGGAAACACAAAAGGAACACCGGACGGTGATGGATTGTCATTTTTCCCTTAATGAAAGCCTTTGAAAAGAAATCTTCCGCGTGATCGGGCGAAATCTTTCCGTGGAGTCGAAAGTGCGATTTGGACCATCTGTCGGTTGCTGTTGCCACTTCATCAGCGGAGAGGGGGATGATGGGTAGGTTTCTACCCCGTAAGCGATTCGGGATCAATGGGAGGGCTCGCACAAGGGGAGGATTTTTATATGGAGCGAGGGCAGGGGTCAGGGGGGGACGGTGGGAAATAAGTGCCTGGGAGGAGTGGGCACAATAGAGGAAAGGGTAAAGGGTGGGTGGTGGAACTCGAATTTAGCTTTATTCCGCCTGCGTGGGATGCCTCTAGCCCCACTCCTTACATCGCCTCTTGCACGCCCCATCGCCTTTTTTTGTTTTTATCATCTGTTGTCTCACACGCTCCGACGCCCTTCCCCTCCCCCGATCATCCATCCACTTTTTGTTTTCAAATCCCCGTCTGATTGGTTCCCTAATTTTGTTTCCTCGGCTCCGCCTGAGATCCCTTTTTGCCACGTCGCTAAGGTTTTTTAAAGGATCCGTTTTCTCGTTAAGTGATTGTTTGTACTGACTTGATGCCCTCCTTTTTTCCCTACGAGTAGAAATTCTGTTTTCGTTGGTTTAAAAAAAATCTGCGAGGGGAATGGATACTCGGGTGCTTATTCTTCAAGGTAGCGGGCTAAAGAGGGAGGGTTTTAATCAATTTAATGTTGAATTTTTTTTCCGCTCCAGGGTTCGAAAGCGGGGTTGGGAGATAAGGAATCGAAATATTTCCTCATACTTTCGTTAGGGCTTCATTTCGTTGTTTCACCGAGCGTAATTAATTTTTTGAAAGTGTGGAAAAGATTCGATTATTTTTCGTCATTGAAAAAAGAGGAGGTCTGAATCCAAACATCCAAGATTTCTTACGTTACATGAAGATAGATTTTGTAATCACAAGTTTTTGCTGCGTTTAGCTTCTCTTTCTCTCGCTTGCGCAGTTGCGATGTCAGCCCTTTTTTCTAATGCCTAGTCCTAGTCCTATACCTAATATTATATTCTAAGTATTCTATGGACTGCACCTTTAAGCTTATTAGGAAATAGTGTACATTATATTTCACATCATGTCACCCTTGTTACTCAGTATAAACAAGAATTATATAAAATATAGTAATTCTCATTGGCTATAGTTGCGAGAAATTAGCTGGTGATATGAGGTAATTGGAATTAAAATGTCCTTTATGGAACATTTTGAATGTGGAAACTGTTTCTTCTGGTGAGTACAAGAAGGCTAGTCTGACAAAGGGCAATGAAGAATATAATTTTAAGAAGCCAATGGAGTATATCTATGTAACAGTAATCTCTATAATAATCAATATTATTTTCACTCGAACATCTACGTGACCGTTTACCGAGGTTTTTAGCTGTAAAATTGAGATCATCATTTGTTGGTTCGGCTATTTCATATTGCCATAGGTTTCGATTATTGGGTGGTATTATCTACATCGTAATAGTAGATTAATAATCCTTAATGAAATATTATTACACGACAACCCCTCATTATATCCCTCAAAATATCATCTTAGTTTTGTTCTTTTCTTTAATCTCATTTTTCTCATCACGTCTTCTATTGTTAGTTTTACGTCTAACAAAATGATTCAGAAAGGAACTCGGTCGCCAACTCTTATATTTTCTGCAACCGATTGATTAATAGAGGAGCCCTTGCGCAATTATCCAATGACATTTGTATCGTTAACGATGTTCACCCTATTTATTCGATAAAAACAGCACGTGGATTCCACTCGATATGTTTATACCATGGCAAATGCTTGCTTTGTACTGACACAAATCGAATTTCCCAGAACCTTTTTTTTTTTATTTTTACGCTCAAAATTAATCTTTTGAGGTTAATTAAGTGGCTTAGATTATTTATGAATAGCGGAAGAAGGGGTGAAAAAAATTTTTCCGCTTGCAAGAGGACAGAAATAACTGGAAACATGTTGTTGAAGGTGCAATTCTTTGATAACAATATCTAGTTGAGTTTGGTTCGAGTTTATATAAACAAAAAGCGGACGTATATTATTATTATTATAGGGTATATATTTGATAGTCTGAACTACTGGACGATCTTGTCATTAGAAACCTGTCTTCGTAAGCTAGGAAACTATGAATATCAAATGTTCCCTAATTTCAATCGACACTGTTCTCCCCCGAGAACTTTTTCATCCGCGTCAAATTGTTACAAGAGATAAGGAAAGAGGGTGCAAAAGCGGGTGCGATAGAGTGAGAGGGGGATTTAGGAAGGGAATGGCCTATCTGTGCGGATGAAGAAACGGATCTTAATCCCCGGAGAAGGGTTCAAAGGGGAAGGGGATTAGGGAAGTGTGGCTGAAGTAGTGGTTTCACGGAAGAGGGTTCCCCTCACACGTATCCCATCGCGAGCAAAGAGCCGCTAAACTGATGGGGAAGTCACGCAGTCACACATCCCTATTTCATACTTCGCTATTTTCAACGAGCCTTGTCGTTCTCATGGGCGAAGTCAAACATTATTATCCTTATACCTAGAAAGTTCCTATTTCGATATGTTCGCTAAATCTATACAAGTAGTTTTACGCAGTAAAACACTCCCTCCTCGGTGTGTTTTCCCGCAGTGGGTACTTTTCCTTAACATGATTCAAGTTTATTGACACATAAAAACATTGACACCTTTAGTGAAAAATCTTTGGCGAAGTATCTCCTATAATTTTATAGGAAGCTTTCAAAAGCTGCACATACAGTTATTTCGTTAGGACTTTCGAAAAGAAATTCCATGTTGTACTTTGAGCCTATCAAAATGAAAACGAATCACGAAGACGTCAGAAAAAAATTATCCCAGCGAAACTATAACGGCAACTGTTTTGTTTTTATAACACAAGGTTTTTATATGTTCCAGGGGCTGCGAAGAGAGAATTGTAACATAAATTCACCCGTAGTTGACATAAAATTCTGCAAAATTAAACTTTCTATTTCTTATCTTTAGACGATTGTGTATCCAACAATCCGAAATGGCAGGGGCGACGGTTTTTTCGAATTTTTCGGAATTTATCCGGAATCGGATTGGAATACATTTACATTAGTACCCCGCAAGCCGCCGTATGGCGTATGGCAGAGGTCGCAAAACACCGAACCTAGTAATAAGCTACATGATTGGTATTCCTAATGCTATCAGGAAAAAGAGACCGCTCTCCGTTAGTAATAGCTATTCGTTCTCGCTATAATCTCGCGAATTTTTGTCGTCTGGTTTCGGAAATCACGCTCGCTGAAAAAGGGAATCTCGTATGTCGTTAAGCAAATTTCCCTTGCCATACGGCAGCTGGAGGGGTAATAATGAAAGTGTACATCAGTATTAAACGTTTATGGAATAACTTGTGCCTATACTCAGTTCTTCTATCCTTAGGAGATTCCCAGCCGAGGATTTTGATTATTTATGATACACTGTTATCGAAACTATAATCTCTCTTGGCGAAACGAGTCTCTATGCGTGGTACGCGCTCTACCTCCAAGACCCTTCTCGTGTGGATTCCATACTGCGCAAAAATACTCAAAAAGTAGACGGACGAGCATTAATTAAGCCATCTCTTTGATATTCAACTGACTACCCCTGAGAACGCGATTACATAACCTCAAAATCCTATCAGCTGACCCAACTACTTCTTGAATGTTAATATATGAAAGGGTAGAATTGAAGAGAGTCGAAAAAAGTTTACATTCAGAGAATTTTTCCTGTTCGACCTAAAAACGCATTAAAATGCACCAAACAAAATCCAAACGAATATGTACTCTTCATCCTTTTAGAGAACGTCATGAAATAGAAATGAGGTTGGTGAACCAAAAACTGAATCCTCGTTCCATCCTTCCTTCTATCCATCGTTTTTGATGAGCTCAATAATAATTTCCTGTTGTATAACTTATAAGCGAAAGTTTTTCTTATATCTTATACATCACCATCACTTCTTCTCCTGCTATAAATTTGATCTGCTTTTTCTCCGTCACAATTTCTAAATCTCGGATAGAAAACACTTATTTCATTTTTAACGAAAGATTTACATGAATTTCGTATAAATGGATTTTATAAATGACTAGTCTTCTAAAATCCAAAATATCTTTAATCTCCACGATTCATTTATTTATAAAACAATTAGGTAGACGTAGATAGTAACAACGGGCGAACTAACAATCACACACCCATTCCCTAAACAGAAAAATCCGATTCGCCGGGACTCGAACCCGAGGGTTTGGAGCACTAGAACAGGGAACAGGGCAGGGAATAATATAAGATAATGAATTAATATAATAGCCTGTAATTTTCGTATAATTTTATCCTCCAAAAATCCTTCACCGATCTTAGTAGTTACTAATTTCTTTTTATGAATTTCATCAGCGGAAACATGGCAAAAGTTTTCAACTATTTTTAGTTTGTAGAACTTAATTCTGAAAAAAACTCAGCAGTTTTTCAATGCTCCGAACTAAAGCGAGAGACTATTTTCTCATACAATTAAGGGACAGTATTATGATAAAAGACGGATTTTTTAATCCTCGTCTTTTTGGAGACGACTTCGCCAAGATTACGTCACGCGAGATACCGGCGTGTCGCAGCTTAAGGCAGTCATCTATATCATCACAAGAACTGTAGCCAACTGATATCTTTCTTTTCCCCTCCTTTGTAATGCGATTATTGATCATGAAGTTTCTTTCGCGCCTTTTCAAGTGGCAGGGAAGTAAAGGCCTTCTTAGAAAAAATCCGATTATGGGAGTTTCGAAAAGAACAATTGCTCGTTCTGAGAAATGGATAAAAAAAGAGATACGGCGAGAAAAAATAATTTCAGGAAGGGAGACTGAACGCTGAAGAAAAGGGAATAAAGAAGGCAAACAAAATAGAATTATCAGAGGAGAAGTAAGGGCCAGATATTATATTCATTAGAGATTTACGTCACAGCGATCCTGTACGCTTTTAATGCAGAAATGTGTGAAGTAAATTTGTTTCCGGTATATTAATTATTCATATCGTCAACATTCTACTATCTGATTCCTTAAAATATTGATATCCGCGTATATTTGTTCATATGGCGTAGGATGGTAAATATTTTTAGTCGCAACTCGCGAGACCCAAATCAAGATACAGTGGTACCTAAGTTAACGACGGTAATCCGTTCCAGGATTGCCGGCGTATCCAAGATGCGGTTTCCCACAACCATACTATATTTTAAGTATGCAAATTTTACTCATTATAAAAATATGCTATATGTAAATAAGATCGTCTCGGCCTTAACTTAGTAGTATTCTATCACTGAAACAAAGTAAGGTTTATAAAATTAAAAAACTGTCGCTAATTGCTTTTGTTTTAATGCTGAATATGATTTCATAATTTATAATTGCGACAAAAAACTATCATTAATAAAACTAAGCGATAAAAGCAGTTTTCAATTATCAATCAAGGCAACCTTCACCAAAGTTCACTAGCATCGTTACCTAAGACATTTTCTGATCACAGCTGCTCGTCGTTAACCAAATATGTCGTTAACTAAGGCCATCGTTAACCACTGTATTGCCGTATGTCTCGGTGCCAAAGATTTATAAACTTGTACCGAGATTGGCAAAGCTCGAAACTAATTTCTTTATTCCATTATAACAGCAGAGTATTGCAGGAATTTGCTGTATCTAAGGGGCAGCTTACACAATGTTGATTTGACAATTGAACAATTTGATTTGACAACGAATCTAAAAATGCCAGAGAGGTGACGCCAAATTGGGAATCAATCATAAGGGGATCCAAAGAAGAAGAAACCAGCTTGAAAGAGTGCCTTGACCAGAAATACTTTTATCTCCCTTATACTCTTATAACAATTATAATTATTTCGTTTTCATTAATGGGGCCTATTTTAGTCAAGATTGACCATTAGATTTAGATTTATACCCCGCAAGCCGCCAGTGGCGCATGGCAGGGGGTGTAGCAACACCAAAGATCTAACCTAATCCATCGTGTTTGCATCTCTAATGCTCTGTGGAAAAAACGACCAGAAGTAACAATCTGTTTTAGCGATTACTTCCTTGTAACGCTTGGTAGTCGCCTCTCGGAGATCGCGATCGCTGTTTACCGGAATAACTATGTCTTCCACTTCATCTAAAAATTCTAAATCGATGAATTTGTCGAAAAGCTTTCGTCTATAATCCGATATTATCATTTGGAGCGAATTCCACTCACGAAAAGGGATTTTATCATAGCCGTAACGCTACTGTCGAAACTGAAGTTACCAGTGAGGAAACGAGCTGCTCTACGTTGGATCATCTCTAAATCTGAAACTAACCCAGTTTAGTTTCTTTAATGCCAAAATATTTTGTAATTGCCATGGTCAAACAAAAAGGGAGGTCAGACCTAAAATTTCGGTCTCATTAACTTAGAAACTTTCAAATAAATCCCAATTTTTATTGACCTTTAACATTACTCCGTTGTTTATCTTGCGTTTGGTGGAATTTCAATTTAAATTCTTTGGTAAACCAGTCACTTTGAATGCAAATCTCTCTCGAGATTGTAATTCAGATAAAATTCTAACGACTTAATTGAGTCCAAGGATTAGTGAATAAATGGATTTATGAATCGTATGCCAGGCATAAAAAATGAGCCGAATGAAGGTAAATACAGAAAAAAATCGGTCGACTACACCTACGATAAAATCCATCATTTGTAGTTTATTAACTGAATTGTAACATTTGATGAAATTCAGTCAATCTAATATTCCTCATTAGCATGTTAGTTTTTTCATGATGAAACTCATTATCTCGCCGTTCGAAATTAATTATGAATTATCCCTATATGCTAAGCTAATGAATTAATTACAAAGAGGAGATACCTTCCTCATTTATAATAATTTTATCACGGAATCCCATCATTTTCTCATTTAGCTGAGGAAAAAATATTCGATTTGTACGGAAAATGGCCGTTAATTTTGAATTTCGATTATTTTTTGCATGTATACCGCTTCCATTGAATGTTAAAAACGTAATGTTTCCAATACTTATCATTTTAGAACGTCTAGTCTACTTTTTAACCCAGAAAAATGCAGGAAATAGCTTAGACAGGTTCAAACGACTTTTAAGGCGTAGTTACAGTTTAATAGGTTCGGTGTTTTCACAGTCCCTGCCATACACTATACGGCGACTTGCTTGGTACTAAAGAAAATGTAAACCTAAAAGTTCAAAGTATATGGATTCCTATCCCGCAGGTCTGGACCCAGAAATTTTTTCCGTAATGGACAAGTGTCCGTTAAAGATAAGTTTCAAGACTATTTTTTTTATTTGCGAGACTATTCAAAGACAAGGAAGTTTTCTATTCTTTATTGAAATTTTTAAGTAACACCAATTGAGCAGGCAACGAGGTCACGAGGTATTCCTTACTCAGATTCCTATTCCGCAGCAAGTAGGCACAAGTCAAATCACCTCTACATATTCTCAAGGATATAATGCTTTTCCGTTTACAATTGTTTTCATGGAAATTCGGTATACTTCAAAGTTGGTCATAGACAAAGACGGGGACCAAAATCTTAGGGTGGTGTCGAGCCCGGCACCCCGGCGAGCGTGTCCCTTCCTTTTACTTTCAAACAATAAGCCTCGGATTCATTCAGGGGACGGGTAACGATGCTAGCGGCGAGATAAATTGCATTCTTCCCTTTCACAGACGTGGTCAAACCTGTCCTGTTCTAAGGCTCATCGGGAAGTCCACCGTGCATTTGAGAGGTGTATTGCAGATTTCACCCTCACGGGATTTCCCCATGCCTCTCCTAATTTCCGAAATTCCCTTTTGTGTTTCACCATACTATTGAAAAGAATTCGAGTGCCAAGAATTTTTAGCATCCATAGAATTTTGGAGAACTAGCAAGGTATTAACGGACGTTGGTTCTACCCACGTTTGGGTCTTAGAATATTTTACTAACTGTAAATTGCTTTTCTATATTCCTACGTTACACTGATGTTCCGTAAGGTTGAAATTATACTGCGACATTATTTTCTTCTGACTTTTTCGTACCTAAAATTATAGAAGATAGATGCAAGGAGATATATTTTTTCGAAAAATTCATCAGCCCAGAATTTTCAGACGAGGTCGAAGACAATTCCAGTTCAAAACGAACGCGATCTACGAGAGGTGTCGACCAAGCGATATAAGGAGATAATCGCTAAAACAGATAGCTAACTTCTGGTCGTTTTTTCCTCGGAGCATTAGAGAGGCTAACAGGATAGATTAGATATGAATATTTGGTGTTGATATATCCCCGCCCATACGCCAATCGGCGGCTCGTGGTGTAAAATTCTAAATTCTAAATATATAGGAGATATAGAATGACTACAAACCTTGGACGAGTTTGGTTTCGTTTTGTTATGTTGAGGGGTATTTTTATATGCATTTTACTTGTCCCCTTCAATTTGATATGTGCCTCATTACCAGATAAGGAAGTGAGCTATGTAAGCGTGGTCTCAGAAGGAGTCATCAAGTTTCATGCTCATAGATTACCGTATTTCCCAAATTATTAGACGTTACCATGTAGAAGATGCACTTTGAGTTAGGGACCCGAAATTCGGGAAAAAAAACTACAGTGTGAATGTCTATGTAACTCTAATGTTGCGTGGGTGGTAAAATTCTAAATCTAAATGTAACGAGTGCAAAACCGCGAACAAATTGCCCGAAAACAACAAGTGCAAGAACTATTAGCTACGATATCCGTAGCGTGGTGAACTGCGTATGCATGCGTAGCAGATGTTTGAAATAAAAACCTAAAACTATAATAATAATATTTCAATATCATTTATTACTATTTTTAATGAGTTTATAGCGACTATTGGTTTCCTTTAAAAGAGATGATGGAAGATCGATAGCTAGGCAAAACCGTAAGGGTGAGAGTGAGTCCCCTTGGAAACTATAAATTATAACAGACCAGATGTATTACTAATTGATAACATCAACAGAAATGGTATACTCATCGACATAGCAGTGCCTTTTTCCCATAGCATCCGAAAAACTGAGATGGAAAAAAGGGAAAAATGTGAAGATAGGCATGGCAAATGAAACGTATCTGGAAATTAACGGATATTCAGGTCATCCCTTTGGTTATCTCTGCTGAAGGGATTGTGTCGAACAACATTATAAAATATATTGAGAAACTCGGTTTAAAGAAGAATATCGTACACATTGCACAAAAAGCAGTACTGTTACAAACGTGCCACATTGTGCGCAAGTTTCTTGATTGGGCAGAAAAAAATCGAGAATCACATGGGTTAGGGTGAATTCCCTCTCCATGTCGAGAGCCTGTTCCATTCCAACTAGATGACAGGTGGAATTGTTCCAGCAGAAACGCTGAGAAAAGGAATAAGACAAATAATATTAATAATGAACCCAGGACCCCGGCGTTGCTATGCCAACACACTAACTCCTACTCCACCAAGGCCGTCCGCACAATATTATAAGTAACTCTTTGTTTATAGTCCCAAATATATTTTTTTAATTTCGCCTTATACATTGCAAAAAAAGAGAATGTTATCATTGATACTGAGTCATCCGAAAACGATATGTTTGGTGGTGTAACTAACAAATTACCACTAAATATAGTAAACAGTAAAGCATAAGTAGGGTCGTTTCGATTCAGCCGCGTGATCGTCCTAGGTGCCAAAGTTAGGAGGGACGCATGATCATAGTCCCAGATTTTTATTAGGTGCGCAAATCTTCGTGTATGATCCTTTCAGAAACAAACCCATTGTACAGCAATTAGAGTTCCTGAGGAGGAGATTCCTATGTGAAATGTCTTCTAAAAATTGATATTTAACTTCTAGCGGAAATATTCAATCTATAATAAAAATTAAGGGTAACATGGAGTTTTCCGGTAGAATTTTTGTAGAATCGATTCATAATAAGTTTCACGTATTATTCGATCGCAGCTAAGAATAATAGCCGAATGTTATTTTAAGTATTTCAATTTGTTTGTCTGCTTTCAATTAGTCAATAGATTTTGTTAGTTTTAATATTAAAGTGATGATAATAAGAGTTATAGTATTGGTGCAGTTTTGATAAACATAAAAAATGAGTCTTTTCAAAAATCGACATTTGTAAAGTATCTAAATAGAAGAATTGCCTCTTGGTCAGGCATAGCAAGCCTTCGGCCCGGCCCTTGGCGTAATAATTCAAAAATGTTATCTGCAGACTATTCATTTCAGAGATCCCAAAAATAATTTGGCTCCTCATTGAGGAACAACAAACCTTGCTTTTTTAAAAGCTCCAATTCCAGAGTATGTTTAATAGTAAATTTAGAAGAGTTGAAAGAGCAAAATCAACAATCTTTCATCGCCAAACTTCCTGCTTGTTAATGTAAAATGTCACCTGAATCACCGTTGACCCTGCAAAAATCGGATATCAGTTTCTGGTTCCAGGAAAACGTTTGCCGCAGTTCATACCAAAGGCAAAAGAAAAATAGTTCGCAAGGTAAAGGCTCAAAATAGCAATTTAAATTCAAATAATTTCCCCCGGTCAGAGGAAGAATGCAAGTCAACGAAAAATAAATACAGATTATTATTTTTCGTATTAGTTGTTGATATTACCTCGAAGGTACACATTCTGTCACGATATTGCTCTTTTCTGAATGCTTCAATTGTTTGCGATCATTATTTAGTCCGCAAAATTCTTTGGAACGTGTAAACGCTTGACAATTTTCGAGGCCTCGTATTTGTGATGCAGAAATCAATCTATATATTTTCAACCTTTCGTAGGAAATAAATTACCAATTTTAATTTTCCCTGTATATTTTTCATCTAGTTTTTCCATCAGCTAAATATAATTGTTTATCATTCATAACCGTAATATGTAATGTGATATTAAACAAAGGGCATAGGATAACTTCAAGATATTCTGAAAAGATTACTAATATCTTTATTGAAAGTTGGTTAAATAACACGGTAAATATACACATTCTTATTGGCTCTAATATCACTATAAACTTCTTTAATGTAATATTTAATGCACATTTATTTCTGACTTACTCATTTATTTTAACTGTTGACGTATCAATGGAACAACTTTTCAAATTATTACTTTTTTAACCAGTAAGCAAAGTAAGAGCAAACAATTTTATATCTTTAAACATACTGTTACGAGAAGTAACATCAAGGGCATCTTAAAACCCAAATGGAAAATCTATTGGGCTCTATTGATTGTAGATTGGAAGAATAAATAATAGAGAAATAACACTTCTACCATATAATTGAGATCTAACACAAAGTCGAGGCCAAATTAGTAGATTGGAAGTACTTGATCATGAATGTTATGTGTAACAATTAGTTGCTTGGTTTGCTATCGAACGCATCTATCTACTGTGTATTTTAAATTATTATTATTATTTCAATTATCATGTCACAAGTGGACTTCTGCCCAGTGGCAACTTCACATATACGAGAATTACATTTTCACATAACCATTGAAAGAGATCCTCCACTTCCATCGTGTCCAACAAAGCCGCATATGACACTAAACCCCTCACCAACAGTCACAGTTATACTCCAATTAACTCAAGCTATTATTAAAATACACCATAAGAGGCAACATATTCATGATTATGATTTCTAACTTTACAGTCCGTAGTAAGTTCTGATCAGTAGGCAAGGGAAATTTGATAGTTAGCTTGAGTGGTTGATCATTTATTGTTACATCTACTAACATCATGGATATTGATCTCGTGAACGTCTGATAAAGTCATATGTTATAGAGATATATCAACGGGGTAATGATAGTGCTATGAACACTTCCTTCTCGTCGATATTCCAACTAAAAAACTCTAGGAAAATAGCTTCTTCCCTATAAATTAAAAATAACTACTCTATGAAAATAGATTCTTCCCCATAAATATAATAAGTGATCATGAAATATACAGGTCGGCTACATGAAAATTTAATCTGAGATATATTCTCACTAGAAACATTCATTTCGAATTTCAAATAAACTGCACATACTGACCTAATTCCGTTCGGTCGAAAGCAATTTACTTGGAAAAAAATACAAATCGTTCTTCTGTTTAAACGATTTTAACGAGATAGCTAGATTACCCAAAGGATATTCATTATTTTTATAAAATAACGTATATATCCATCAGGAAAACTGACGTAACATTTCATGTGAGGTATATTATTAGATTCTTGTGGTATGGAATAAGATACGTCGTTAATTTAATAGACGGTTCAGCAAAATTTACCAAATAGTAAGAACTCCCCCACGAGATAGAGGTTTATAACCACTTCAAACCAACAGAATTTAGGCACTGACCTATCATACGTCGGAAAGTCGCTCGTTTAAAATCATTACGTAGAAATAGACTGCGTCTGATGTAACTTGCGGTTATAGAATAAGGTCCTTGAAGACGGAGATGTTTGGTTAGAATTATGATGGCTCGTTAGAGTTGTAACAGGTCACAAAGGTCGTGGAAACAATTTACTTTATTAATCAATTCATACATCTGCGGTGTTTGACCGAAGTGAAGATATTTGTTCCAAAATACGTGCTATTTGAAACCTAAATTATATTGTATGTTTTCAATTGACTAAGTGACAATTTTCTATCTATGCTCTATTGGAAAATCGCATATTGGGTCCATCTAAGGGACTTATAATTTAGCCATTATCGATGATAAATTCCGCTTAAAAGTTGATTGTCGTTATAACAATGAATTCAGTATTGAAATCAACTTCCGCCGGTGCATTCAGAAAGAATATTTCAGAATGAATGGAAACCTTTCATGTCCATCGTGCGTGAATTAATTACTATTCAACGCTTAAATAATTCCCTGAATGGGTAAAAGATAAAAAAGTTAACTCTTCCGAGCTCGCCGATATCGACACAACCGGAATCAGTTAACTTTCGAACCAAGCAGTCCACCAAGCTACCGCCAGATGTCACCAAGGGTTATAAACGTTGGGAGGTCGAGGGTGCCGGGGTCAGGAGAGGGACAGCGAGGAAACACAGTCCAGTCTGCCCTGCAGCATATTGGACACATGTTCTGTGGAAGGTAATCCCCGGGAGCCGACATCCGACGCTTTTTCCATCCCCCCTAGCGGTCAAGCGGAGATGTGGAGGGGGCGTGTCCATTCGCCATGTTCGCTTCCCCCTGTCCCCGCCCTACGAGCGCGGAACTGGCGCGAGCTAATTGGTTGACGGCCCGAGCCATGGCTATCGATTGGCTGCTGGGATGCGATGACTGCGGGGGGCGGCGGGCAAGGGGGGCGCAGGGATGCTTTTCACGTAGCGAAAAGTCCTGTAAAGCACGAGGGAGAGAGTAGCGATGTCATGAGTGGGATGACGACGGTCTGGATTAGTACAGCGCTGTGTGCCTGCGGCCGAGCGAGTTTCTGCTTTTAAAGGTGGAGGGAAGATTTTTGGAGGCGCTCGTGAAATTTGCGATCCCACTCTATTTCATCAAATATTTTAACTTAACGTTATTATTTAGATCTTTCTACATGCGAATACCTATTGCGTATTTCAGATGAAAATTATGTATTAAAACATTTTTGTCGATGGTGAGTTTAAAAGTTTTAATGTTGCGTACATACACTAATAAATATGGAGAAGGAATTAAAATATGCAGGTATATTCGGAGCTACTAAAGTAAGAAGAAATGAAGAGTAGTAAGATGTACAGTGATACTAACAGACGTAAGTGGATGGATGGTAGTTTAAAAACTTGCTTTTATGCAGAAGTTTCTGAGGATGCAATAATGATTTTAAGTAATTAAGTTTAATGGGGTAGGTAGGCTCACACATGAGTGAAAGATTGTAATTTAAAACTTTAAACTATCCAGAATGGTATTAGATTTATCACAAAACCGACTTTTTTTTTAATGGAAATTTATTTGATGCCCTATCTTTCACGCATCTATTGGTATTCATTTGGCTTATGATTATCCTTTACTTTCACGAAGATGGCATAAAGATATCTTATTTCTCATTTGGCAATTTTTGAAACCGGTATCTACCATTTACATTCATCTGGGAGAAGCGTAATTATGAAAATATCCTCATGAATTGAACATTTCCTCATGGGTCCTCAGAAATACGGAATAGAGGATGGAAGACTGCATCGCGATCGGCGATTGGTCGCAGTGTAGTCGGCGTCGGGACGCCCTTAATGCAGGAGCATTGATCCATCTGACGAATGGGTTTCAGACGCGACAAAATCAATGTTTACATTTGACGGAGGGAATCATGGCAAACCGCATTGACAGACGCATTTTTAGCACTTCTCTCTTTCGCCGCTCGCCTGGTTATTAATCGAAGGCGCGACTTCCCTCTTGTCACGATTGAATTAATAAATCCTCCACTTTGAAACGGTTAGCCTTTATACATTTACTATACTCAATGAGTTAATATACAAATACATTTACTATACTCAACTCTTCCTTTGGGTAGTACATCAGTTTCTAAGATAGATTTTCTACAGTAGTAATATTTGTTCTCTTACGTAAGTTTGGCAATACTCGAAATGCATTTCAAAATGTTACGAAACCCGGGAAATGTGACGGGAGCATATCTGACCTCTTTAAGTTATGAGGCTAACGGACGTTGGATTGTAAAAGTATAATAATCTATTAAATTAAGGATCTTCAGTAATTAACAAAGTTTGTTATTGATACGAACAATTATTTTTATACAATGATTAATGATATTCAATAAGATAATATAAGTGCTTTTCGCTTATAAGGAATATTCAATCAATCATAGTCATTCCTTTAAATGAGGATTTTTCATCAATAAACATACCAATTCTCCTTTCTACTTTGCATTATCCTGAAATTATATTTGTAGGAAATAGATAGCAACTAAGAGGAGTCATTCAATTTTATGATTTATTTTTACATATTTTGGATATTATGTTTATAGATTAGATTTTGTGTCCCTCTAATTTCAATAGACAGCTTCCGAATAAAAATAAGAAAATGTACCTAGGATAATATTATTGAATTATCCAATTTGTGGGATATTCTCCAATTTATGGAACAACCTCTAAATTATTGAAAGACTGTTAAGCGTGACACTCTGATATTCACTCTGGAAATTAATTATTTGCGAGGGAAAGGAAAAGGTGTTAGACCTTCCGCATAAAGCCAGAGGAGGACAGAAATGAAAAATAGCGACATGACTGGGACTCGAACTCAGGTCTGCCACTTTCCGTGTAGGTATCGTAACCAGTAAATTATTATGCCAAGTTGATGTTCGATGAACAAGTTTAAGGATTCCTTTAACAGAGTGAAGGAGACACGACATAGTCCCACTCAAGTCGCTATTTCTCACATCCATTCATCCTTGGTTAAATTATCTACTTTTGAAGAAATTCTAATTTCAAGAGAGAATAATCAAAGCTTATCTTAGAGAAAATAGTCATAAGATAGTTCGGTTTCAAGTTACTGTGGCCATTCGTACGAGGATGGATAATGAATTTGTTTCATTTTATAATTATTTCTAACACGATTGCTGTCTCTGTTTTATTTCTCGGTTTGGCTGAAGGGGATCGACTGCTCGACATCCCCTGCAAAGTCTGCGGAGACCGAAGCTCAGGAAAGCACTACGGCATCTACAGTTGTGACGGTGAGTATTTTGATCTCTGAAAGAGGTCTTTAATAATTATCAATGTACGTAGTATTTATCAATAAAATTTCTTCGAATAATAGAAACGAAAATTATGCCAGTATCTCTAAACAAGGGTGGCTTGCTGGAGGGAGCAATCGCGATATTCAACCCGTTTACTACATCTCAAGGCAGCTCAAATATCGTCACTTTTTACACGCATTAAAATTTATTATGACAGCACTAACAATAAGTGAAAAAATATTTGGGAGAGACAACAAGTGATTGTCTTACTTCGAAGATTTATGCTACGTGTATCCGATGCACTGCATTTTTTGGGGTTCCCCGCGATGAATTCAGTTTCGCCGGCATTCCATCCGGCGTCTTCAGGTCAACTGATGGGAGTCCGCTTCTTGTCGTTATTGAATGGATATGGCGGTAGCGCCGTCACCTGAACAATTCATCGCGGGAAAACCCTGGAAAATGCAGGAAGCTATTCTCTTCTTTATCAGATACCTGGGCTTGTCAATAACGTTGGGTAAGGGAAACCTCGAATTTTTCGGCAAACAATCATTTTTACGCTGTTCATTGTCATCAGATAACGAATACCTTAACGACAAACGAACGTTCTTACGGCAGACTAATGATTTTTTATTTGATACGGGTGCGAAGAAAATCCAAAACATCGAATACTGAGCATTCTTTCTTATTAGTAAATGAGCGTGTAGATTTTATAGCCGTGATTGCCTGTATCATACGACCTGGAATATTAAGGGGAATCAAATTCGATGCACCTCGAACCAAGATATCAGAGCTACTTTGGCTAAAAATTCTACTCTAAAAATGTTTATTATTTTAGCGTTCACTCGCTTCTCGTAAAAACTTATAAAAGTTGTTTTCGAGAGAGAAAGGTTGGAGGTAAATCCACTTGAAAAAAAAATCATTGCGACGACGGTCGGAGAGGGTCTGTGTGGGTCAAGTACAAGCCAAGGTACTTGATACAAGCCAAGGTACTTGATACAAGCCAAGGTACTTGGTACAACCAATAGTGCGTGAAGCAAAATTTACGTTTATGTCTAATAGTTCCGTTTCTTACGTTTTTCACTCATCTTCTGTCAAGACAAATTAAAAAAGCAAAGTACTTTCAGTGTATCTAAAAATAAATTGTAAATGCTAGTAAAAGTAATGTTAATCAGAGAAACATTGAAATATATTAAACAATATCCCACTAAATATAGAGCAAAGCCAAAAAAATTCTCTCTTATCGATAATAAAGGCAATGAATAGCATTGAATTTAACAATTATTTATATGATAGATAATCTGTGAAAAATTGCTTCGATACCCATACCTTAAATGTGTAGTGGTGAGATTCAAGTCTGAAGACTTTTAATTGAATTTTATTTTATATATTATTATATTATGTATTCTTAACTGAATAACATATTAAAATTTAAAAGAAACAGATTACTCATCCCTCGTCGAGAAAATGTTATCCGCTAATTGAGCTTAAAAATGTTTTCTTTGCAAAAAGTGGTAAAGGACTTGTCCAATTCTTACGCTTTTATTTATGAAATGAAATTTCCAGAGTGAACTTTTTTTAATAGTTATCCAGCAGATTAAGAGGTGTAGAATATCAATAATCAGTTCCACTAAGGTATAGCCGAATTTTAATATTTACCATGCTATCGCACATGCATCCCTGAGTGGTAGAATTCTTCATAGTACATATATTTAATACCTAATGATGCTATATTATTATATGCTTTAGAAGTATTTAATGGAATTTTATGGTCAAATCTTTCGCATTCTTCAGATTCCTAAATAACAATCAGCTTTTTTCCACGCAAGAATCGATTTGGGTTTAGCGTCCGTTGATCCGCAAATATATTTGCGCAGTCGCTTACCGGTCTGTGGTCATGCTTCGGCCTCCGAAAATTCTTCGCCAATCCGGATTACATTATACTCCAATCGATGCTAAATAAACATGTACTCTGGCGATCCAATTTCGTTTCGAACCCGAGCTCCACGAGCCAATGAATAGCGTTCCGAGGCGCACTTCATTTGTTTCCCTTGCGTGTAGCAGATGTTACGTTTAATCCCGACTCAGTGATGCGATCGTCTCATGCCCTGCACATTCCGTCGTTAATTGCAAAACACGGCGGGAATCCTACTGGCAATAACGTAATGCGACAAATAACCAGCGTGTTGAACACGTTGGACCGCGCCAAAGATTCTGTCGCGGTATTATTTACTCCCTTTTACCGGCAAACATTCGACTAACAAGATTCGTTTCTTGCTCACGTTGAACGTCATTGTATGTGGTCAGTAACGGGTGTTTTCCTATGCGTCCTCGTGTTCCTTTCCAAAGAGAGCGATTGTATTTACAATTTGGCTCTGTTTTTTCCCATTTGCCGTAATTCGCTGTGTAAATTTCATTATTGGCTGGATCAAGAGTGAAGGATCGTCTGCTATTCGATAACCATTACATTTCAGGGAATTATTTGGTTTCAAATCAGACGCTGTCTGTTAAATTTGATATTTTAACAGGAATTGCAGTCCGAAATCTCACGTTAATGGCTGATCTGTATTTACAGTTTTTTTAGCAATATAAAGACAAAAAAGTGGCTCTAGAGGCCAATATTATTAATCAGAATGACTCGATTGAACTATAAGAGTAACATTCCCTTAACATTGTGATTCGATTATACTGATATACATCATAGATACTGTGATCTTACATTTGATTACATAGACAGGAAAAAGTAAAGTTATTGATCTAGTATTAATGTCCGTTAGATCCTAGGAAACTGAATGTAATTTATCGATTAATTAAAAGAAGCAATTTGCGAAATATCCAACATTGGATCCAATATAAAAGGATATTAACGCTTCCCTCCAACCGCTGTAGCTGAAAAATAGTTGCAGAAATACGCATTTGGTGACTCTCGTTGTTGGTGATGAGGAAATGGTCATTTCTAGTATTCAACAGTGTCAGATTTTTGCAGATTCTATTGGTATGTTCCTCCTAGTTGGCAAATATAGCTTTAGGAATTTCTTCATTCTCATCAAATTACTTTGGTTCTAAATCTTATTTACTGACGTTATTTACTGATTAAAGCCTCCAGGTATAGGATTGTGAATTTGGATCTGGCAAGAATTGCCCCAAATTAGTATTAAGCAACCACGGTAATTAACTGTTAACTGTAACTGTAACTATTTCCTCTATAATCTAGATTAAATGAAAACGCGTAGCTTGTAAGTTCACTAGTGATGGAAACAGTCCAAAAGATATAGTAAATGAAATAAATGTTAAATAGAAAGATGAATAGAAGAAAGTTCATTCATTCATCATTCTACTAGAAAAAAAGAGTAACTGACTGATACAAGCTTCGATATTAGTAACAGATTTTGAAAACCGATATGTCTATTTTAAGGGTGAGAAATATGGTCTGTAACAGCAGAACAGAGGATAAGAAATAATGGCGATGTGATGCTACTACTAATAAAGGCCTTCGAAGGCAAATGAAGAGAGAGTTCTCTAAAAAAACATTGATAAAGATGCTATATATTGCGGTACAAAATTCTCTCAGCAACTGCATTAAATTAAAGAGTTGAAGGAATGAATTCTAGAGGCATATTTAATCTGTAACAAATCTTCACATTAAATATACTTGATGATGCGTATAAAAAACAATAAGTCTAATTGAAGAAAGAAAATAATTAGAAACTGACAATTGTAATTTACAGAACTTCACGTTCATAGAAGATACCCGTGTTTCTTATTTTTCGTGGCATTGTATGATGAAAATTGTTATTTTCCATTAATTTTCTTTTTCTATCATGGCATATAGCCAAGAAAAAAAGACCGAAACCACCAAATCTTGCTGTCTAGCCTTCTCACCAATTCAAACACCAATCTTGTCTAGCTGTTATTAATTTCGGAACAAATGTAGTTTTCCCGCATTTTTTGTTAATTAATGGATGGATAACCTTACATTATGGAAGCGACTGAGTGAAACATTACCCAAAAGCAACCCTTACCTTTGAAGTACATGACGACCCTCTATAGACTTTACCACCACCATTATTTGACTTTATCAGCATGAATTCGATCATCCCGGAAACGTCGGCGGATTCAAAATTTCTCGCCGCATAACTAATCCCCGCATATCGATTGCTTTTAGGCTGTTCGGGCTTCTTCAAGAGGAGCATTCATCGCAGCCGCGTGTACACGTGCAAGGCGGCTGGTGACCTCAAAGGCCGCTGTCCCATAGACAAGACTCACCGCAACCAGTGCCGCGCCTGCAGACTGAAGAAGTGCTTCGAAGCTGCCATGAACAAGGACGGTAAGTAAACACTCCAAAAGCTTTTGTTACAGTTAATTTTTTTCTTCGATAAATTTATATTGCCGTTTAGTGATGTGGATGAAAGTTTAATCGCTTCCAGCGGTAAGCGAAAATAAATAGCATACGTTGCCCGAATTTTTTCTCTTCATGCTCGATTAAATGGTGGATTTGGATGTTCTTCCGGTTAATCGCTTGCTATCTGTTGCGTTTCTTACAGCAGTTAGTAATCGGTCGTTCTTCTGTTGCTCCTCGATACGGTATCTATTGAAAGCTTAATTGAAATATGTTATTCCATACTACTATTTATGTAATTCCTTAGATGCATCCAATTCTAATTCGAAATTCAGAGGTAGAATGGGACATCCATTGGCGTTGGGCACAGACACACAAGTCAGTCATGGAAAAAAAACGAGAAAGTTGCGACATTCTCAGTATTATAACAAGATGTACATGTTACATGTTGAACCGTAACTGCTATATTCTCTTGCGTTCGTTTCCTCTATTACTAACTCTTTTGAGTGGGCATTGTTTCGCTTTAAAATAGTTTGTGAGATAGCTAATTAACAGTATTTATATCCAAAACATCGATTGTCTCTAACTTGCTGTTTTTGACGGTTATAGTATTGCTTTCCATGGTTTGATCTGTTAACTAAGATTAAGAAAGTAATGTTACGATTGCGAATATTTTTGTATAGAGACACACCTGGGCATAACCTGAATGGTAGTTAATGGTGGAATGGTACATAAAATAATAATTATTATTCTAGACTGCCATTAAAGACACAGTACATTTTAGACTGCCATAAAGTCTGGCTTCATCCCTCTATCATCATGATCTGAGACAATGAGCATTTTCATTCTGTTTCGCCAATTTCAACTACAAATTTTCATACGTCTTTCATGAAAATGGTAGCAATAACACTTCTAACATCCTATTTGTTTTCATTCAAGCACATTATTTTGTTGTCCCATTATTTCCTGATTCCACAAGACAATTTTCGCATCCCGTCGCAAAAGCAGGAAGAAGTATTCGATTCAACTGCTTAGGCTTCTAAAGAAAGCTCCTCGAGGTAAGAAGCATTCTTTAATAATTTTCCGAAAGCAATTATCCTTCTTTGTATAAGCTGCGCGGAATGTCCCACCATCAACAGAAAAAATTAAGTTGCGTCGCATAACAAAAATAGGAGGCAATACATTTCGCAGGAGGAGCCTTTTTAATAATCACCGAGGGTTTCGACCTATCGCACACACACCGGGAAATACAAAGACCGAAAAATTTATTTCCCTGCGCCGGAGGTCTTTTCATGTAGCGAACCCAATTTCCCCTGGAACAGATATTTCATGTATCGGCACATTAAAGCAGATCTCGGCGGAATCCCCGCCATCTTTGGACCACCTTCATCACCCGGGAGGCAATGTAAAGGTGTGAGCAAGGCTTCAATGTGGATTTCGATGACAAAAGCGTAGCGGCATCCGTCAAAGGATATAGCGCTGCGAGATTTATGTTTATATTCCGGAGGAGCGATGCTGGGGCATAAATAACAGAGGATTCCGTTGACCCCTGCGGGCTCGGGTCGCTTGTTTGCGAAGGGGCGGAGGTGCGAAAGATGTGCTTCCGGCCATGGATGGGCGAAGTGTTTTTGCGATTAAAAACAGGGGGTTGAGTTTATCATAAATGCCTAAATCATTGGGGGTTACTCTCGACACTTTTTGAAATAATTTTTCTCCCATACTGTCGGTACATACTACACATTATCAATCAAATTGTATCGATTTTTGCTTTTTTGCCATTTTAATAAGTATGTTTTCTTGTTACTCGTAGATTGTTAGTAGATATTTGTAGGGAAAACCTGAACGGCAAAATGGGTTGACTGATGATGTAAATGACGATCCGCGACAAATTTCGAGAAGGTTAGAGGCACGAATCCATCTAAAGCATAAGTATATCATTAATATCCTATTATTGCACGCAGAAAGCAATAAGCAGCAGGAAGCAGTTTTCGTATAACTTACAGCCAAAGCATGATGGAAAATGAGTAAAAAAATATTGAAAAAGGAACTGCAAAACTCATCCAAGAGTCATAATGCGAAATAATGCTAACTACTGAGTGTATGCACCTACTAAAACCAGCAGTAAGACGTTACACTACTGAACATAAGTCTCCTTATGTTTAATGGTGTAGGTTTTTGAAGTGGGGTCAGTTTCAGATTTAGAGATGGTCCAACGTAGAGCAGCTCTTTTCGTCACTGGAGACTTCAGGTTCGACAGTAGCGTTACGGCTATGATAAAATCCCTCGGGTGGAATTCGCTCCAAGTGAGAAAATCGGATTATAGACGAAAGCTTTTCGACAAATTTTATCGATTCAGAATTTTTAGATGAAGTGGAAGACAATTATTTCAGAACGACCGCGACCTCCGAGAGGTGACGACCAATCGTTATAAGGAAGTATTCGCTAAAACAGATTGTTACTTCTGGTCGTTCTTTCCGCAGAGCATTAGAGATGCAAACACGATGGATTAGGTTAGGTCTTTGGTGTTGCAACACCCCCTGCCATGCGCCACTGGCGGCTTGCGGGGTATAAATCTAAATCTAAAAATCTAAATGGTGTCCCCGTAAGTCTCCATAACGGTCTACATAAGTGTGTTATCATAAAATAGAACATCATTCTACGAAACTAATGAAAAATGTAACAGAAAGAATGCAAAAACAATGTATGGCTTGAATTCTGAAAAACATCTCGTTAACATGTGTAATTTCTTTAAAATGACTGAAACTATAGCTAAGTTCTTAGCTGGATGTTAAAGCTGATTTAACCGATATTCAAATCATATTTAATTTTATAGCATTATCAGCCAGTCATGCGAGGGAAACGTAATTATTCTTCCATAAATTTCAACAGTTGCAGTTTGCGGCCATCTGCTTTTTCGACCAGAAAACAAGTCACCCTAATTCTCGATTCTATCATTTTAGCGTTG
Organism: Ladona fulva; assembly: GCA_000376725.2. Classification (NCBI taxonomy): domain Eukaryota; kingdom Metazoa; phylum Arthropoda; class Insecta; order Odonata; family Libellulidae; genus Ladona; species Ladona fulva. The sequence continues at coordinate 89,200 of KZ308238.1, forward strand.
AAATCTTCAAAATTAATCAGCTCAAGGAAAAATGGACGTAAGAAAGTTTGACAGGACAGGGACTTGAACCCGAGTATTCCAATTTCAGAGCCGATGCTTAACCATTGCTTTTAAGTGCACGATCCGGATTCGAATTCCGATCCAGTCATATTTCACATCTGTTTCTCCTTTGGAATATTCCCAGGTGGGCGCCTTTACATGCAAAATCACCTTTACCCTTTACCAAAATTAATCCGTTTTAGTTTATGCGTAATAATATTCGCCTTGTACGGCGACCTATGGTCGAGGTTCGATGCCAGTAAAATATTCAGCTCGAAGACCGGTTGGGTTACCTCATCCCCTCGACCATCAGCTACGAAGAGCTAGGATTGGGAAATGAGGCTTACTAGGCAAGATGGGGTGTGCGGTAGTTTTCCCTTGCTTTCCTCACTAAGCCAGAATGTTGTAAGCAGAACAAACCCACGTTAGTGAAGCACAATGACCCTACGATTAACCCCTTTAGTAACATTGCATACGGAAAAACCTCAATCAGTGGTATTATTCAGAATAACTTATACCACAGTAGCTTTCATATCATCACAGCCCTGAACAATGCTGAGACAAAATTTATAAAAGATACATTTTTCTCTATCCCGTACCAAAAGTGAAATGATAAATATTTCATTCATCAATATATAGGTTCAATATGAATTCAAAAATGAGGTCAGTGTAATAAGATACTTTTCGAAGTTTGTTCAAGATTTCGCTTCTCCGCTACTTCTCTTTTCCCTGTTTCCGGCTCACTTTTTTACTCTGAGCAGAAGCTCCGAAATGCCATCAGTCGCGCTCCTTTACAAGGGCGGGAAGCCCTTTCTTCTCGCTCCATTCGTCATTTGCTACCTTTCCCACGACCTTTCTCCGAACAGAAGTCCCATTGCTCCTGACTGCCTCTTTACTTACGCGATTACCGAGGCAAACAACCGTTCTTAGAAATTAACTCGGCCATTTCGGGCGTCTCAATCGGGGCGCGGAAGTAAGGGAGTTTGAAGAAAAGTGGAGTTTATTCCTACGTCCCTTGATTCTCCATCCAGCAAAACACACACTTTCCGTGTTCACCCTTGCATAAAGATCTCAAATATATCGTGCGCTTTTACCCCTGAATATAGAATATAGACCAAGGTTGTCTAAGCTTACTACAGTCAAACCTTGGGTTGCGAGCATCATTCGTTCCGGGAACGTGCTCTTAATCCGAAGCATTCGAATATCAAAGCCATTTACCCATAAGAAATAATGGAAACTCAGATGATTAAGGTTCGTTCAAAAACCTAAAAATATACATATTAATGACTATTAGGGAAGAAGTGATCACGTACCGCTCGGCAGACGATACATACTCCATGCATTGCAAGGCCTCGCTCGTACATCAAGCTAAAATTTATTGAAAATTTTTCTCGTCTTGCAAAACAGTCGTAGACCGAGGTTTGACTGTGTTTCTCTACTCGCTAAAATGGCCCGAAATGATCGTGTAAGATACAAATTTCGGTTTACGATTTATGTGGTATCTTATCCAATTCTTAGAATATGCGTAGGTTGAATATTGTATCGCATTTATATAGCGCTCAAAGTATATACGTTCATTCAGGTAGCTATCAAATAAGAAAAACCAGGGCTTCTACAATAACTATGTGTAATTTTACTTCGGTAATGTACTAAGAGTCGTAACTTAATAAAAAGACAGCAATAACAGCTAGAGACGTATTTCTTACATCCTCTTTCAGCGGAATATAACATGTGTAATTATAGCTGAGTTATATTGTCCATAAAATGAACATATTTACAGAAAATAAGGTCTATAACATCTTTATTAAGACGTGACTGAGACTAAAACGTCTCTTCTTCCACCTAATCTGTTGTCAATTATATTAATAAAAATACAAATAAATTTGTAAATATAAATAGAAAAGCAATTAAAAATGTTGTGCTAATGAAATAAAACTGAATAATATCGTAGGAAAAATACATTAAAGCAGATCTCGGCGGAATCCCCGCCATCTTTGGACCACCTTCATCACCCGGGAGGCAATGTAAAGGTGTGAGCAAGGCTTCAATGTGGATTTCGATGACAAAAGCGTAGCGGCATCCGTCAAAGGATATAGCGCTGCGAGATTTATGTTTATATTCCGGAGGAGCGATGCTGGGGCATAAATAACAGAGGATTCCGTTGACCCCTGCGGGCTCGGGTCGCTTGTTTGCGAAGGGGCGGAGGTGCGAAAGATGTGCTTCCGGCCATGGATGGGCGAAGTGTTTTTGCGATTAAAAACAGGGGGTTGAGTTTATCATAAATTCCNTAAAACTGAATAATATCGTAGGAAAAATATCTAAAACAGGAAAATAACCTCAAAGAAGGGGTGTGAAAAACCGGCGCAATAAACTGAGTTTATTTGTATGTCCTTTTTTGTCGGAAGTCTCTTTGCTAAATAATTTTCTTCTTTCCTGTTTGGCTGTGCACGTTGCCATTCATCAACTCCCCTCTTCAAAGTTCTCTCTTCGAATTTCATAGCAAATGGACCGTTTACTTGGCAGTAATTCGCTCAATAAAAGGGCCCAAGGTTCTTGCGGCTGAAGAGCGAAATACAATTGCGTTACGATGATGTGATTTGGCTTTGAATGGCCAATACGCCTCGATCGATGCGCTCCTTTCGCCTCCTTTGATTCCCAGTCCAAGGTGTCATTCGGCACACATCAAAAACGGTCGTTCAAAATTCAGATGTATCTGAGGCAGCACGGGGAAGTTTCCTTTGCAAAATTGGTGATGGATTAAATGAGAGGTTCCCCACTTCCAACTAACATCCTGTCGTAGGTTAGAATTTCCAGTGGAATGAACATGGTGCGGAGGACGTTCTATCTATATAAATATTAAAAAACACGTGTTACGTGATATAATAAATTTATGTTGATATTTACTTCTGAATATATTATTTCAGTAGAACTGCTTTTGCGATATTTTGTTAGTTTATATTGTCATTGGTAATCAATGGGATTGTAGAGTTTACAGTTCATTTTTTTGTGGAACTAAAACTTAACGTTCAAGCACCGACTTTAATCTGATTATCCTTTCATGAAAATGAAAATGAAATGAAAAAAATCAACTAATGGGAAATAGGAAAGGAGTGGGAGTCCCCAAATTTTGTAGAGAAGGTGCAAAAACCTTTTCATTTTATTTACAGACTTCTGGACCATCTAGGTCTATTTCGTTCATTGTAAACAGTTCCAAATCGGGCTCCCGAGTAACCAAGTGGGTTACGCGTTCAACTTTGATGAAAGATGCCCTAGGCTCGATTCCCGCTAGGACCCCGTGCATGGAAAATGGGCTATACCTTTTTAACAATCGTACTACTACTACGATTTGCTAATGACGTCATCGCGTTCATAAAAGACTTCATTAATCAATCAAAAGTCAAATAAATAATAGAATGCCATATGACCGTCTTGTCATAAGAGAGACACTTTAGGGAACTTCGATACGGATATAAATTACGTAATTACTGTTATTTTTATTTTCTTTTCGGAGAGCTGATTTAACATTGTATTGGTTAAGAATCTGTCACATATACTTTTAAACCCTCTGTGTAAACTTTTGGAAGGCTCAAGTTACTCCTTCATCTGCGATTGAACACATCATCTGGCAGTATAGGAAATACTTTGTTTTACAACGCGAGATGCATAGTTCTAATGAAATATTGCGAGCATGTGGACTGTAAGCTACTGTAAGACGAAATCGAGTAGATGCATACTAACAAATCGAAGTGAAATATCATTTATAAAAACCTCGGAAAAAAATTTGGAAAGAACTTTCTTTTCTAAACATTACCTCTTTGAAATGATCGAGGGAAGGAATAAAATGGAATAAAGAAATTATTGCCAAAATGAGGAGACATTTCCAACAGAAGACCCACCTGACCATCCATTTTCATGCACATGAGACCTCTTCAGTAAATGCAGAGTACATACCTATATCTAGATACGAGATTTCTTTCGACAAGAGATTTTCTTATTGTAGATAAATCATGATACGAACGGAAAGGAGTTTTTTCCATTTTTCGAGAAGGCTTAATGCGAGATCAGCAGTTATTCGCGATATTTACGTCCGATTTTTCCAAGCTAATCTTCCCTTCGTGTCTTCGTGCCACTTCAGGCACGAATATCTCCGAGAGACTTTGATTCCGAGCAACGCGGGTATCCCACCGGCTCGTGCTCAAGGTGCTCGTTTTTCCATCGATACAGATTTTTCTCTGCCTTTTCCCTGGAAATGGAGGTTCTAATCTTCTGATCTTGGTGCATATGATGCGAAGAAACTTTGCGAGCCAGTTTAGGAAACTAAAGCATTTTATTTGTACTGTTAAAAATATAAGCGATCGTATAATACACAGTTAAGCAATAATGCTGAGATTGGCATAAAATTTAAATTCTCTACTTCGAAACTTTGTGTTATTTAATTGATATCTTTCGATAGATTTCGTTGAGTAACGGTTGGATCATTTAAAAAGCTCTTCTTGCAACGACAAGCTGAAGCTATCTCTAAAATTACATTAAATTCACATAAATGTTCCATTTTACACGACGACGACGACGAACATCAATCTGAATTCGATTTATTCACTTACTGAAGTCGACATTAGCTATGTTGTAATAGACCAAACACTACCACAATCCTGCGTCTCAATGAAGAGATGAAAAATTTAAGTTCACCATTAGAATTTCCAATGGTTCTCTTTCTTCTCAGGAATAATTCAGGTTTCTATTTAAATTGTAGAAAACATGAAAAACTCCGATGGTCATCCGTTAACACCCTATACTTCGAATATTCATCCGTTAAGTGTCAAGAAATAAAAGGGAAAGAGAGAAATCAGGGCATCAAAAGCTACAAAGAATATTCTTACGCAAGGGCATAGCTAGGATTTCTCCATGGGGGAGGGGGGTTGGAGTCATTGGGTAAACACTGCATTGCCTACAATACAAGGGCATGAACACTTCCACCCAGAATCCAATGAAATGTAAACTGATTAATTTTACATGTATAACGTACGGCGTTTTTATCGCAACATGCAAGAGCCCATTCTTTTCCTTGTTTTTATTTATTGTTGTCTCTGTTCTAATGAAGGTTTAAAATTCCTAAAACCACCCCCTTTGACTAACCACCTCATGTCTTGTAGTAAGCAGAAACTTTGATTGACGGAAGGGCTATTTTAATCCGTTCTCCACTATACACTTATACAAAATAATAAACTTTATGTTACATTTTCTGTAGAACCAAATACTATCGGACAATGATCAGAAAAAGGTTAAAAATTGATGAAAATATTATCAAAGGAACCTTTTTCTGTTGGTTCACTCANGAGGTTTAAAATTCCTAAAACCCCCCCTTTGACTACCCACCTCATGTCTTGTAGTATGCAGAAGCTTTGATTCACGGAAAGACTATTTTAATCCGTTCTCCACTATACACTAATACAAAATGATAACCTTTATGTTACATTTTCTGTAGAACCAAATACTATCGGACAATGATCAGAAAAAGGTTAAAAATTGATGAAAATATTATCAAAGGAACCTTTTTCTGTTGACTCACTCAAGTTTTCTCCTTATAAATATTTTTCCTTGGTACGATTCCTCAAGTCATACCGAAGCGCATAAAATCTCAGCCGATACATATTGTTTAATCATCGTGTGATTTTCGATTGATTCTGGATCAAAAATCCTGTCCTACGTTAACGTTTACAACAGATTCCGAGAATTTTACCATTCATAGTCGCTATTAGCTTAGCACGATCGCCTTCAGCAAATATTCTATTCTTTTGTCTCTGATTATCTTTAAGACGATACCCTTTTCATGGTGCTCATTGCGGTATCCTCATTCAAACTGCCAAAAGAGGAGAATGCGCTCAAAGCTCAACCCAGAAAACGGTCCATAAGGATAAGTTATACCCAGAGAAGTTGGCAACATCGCTGGGAAACGCCGCACACTGCTTGCGCCTATTTTCTTTTTGCCCGCGATAGCAGCTCGTTTGCTTCTCCCGATTCTAAGCCCCTTCCAATCATGCAAGTCAAACATGGACGGAGTCGAATTTTCCCTCTTTCTACAACCCTTTTTCACCCTTTCTTACTCCCTCCCCAACTCGGCACGTTGTTTGCCCGGACTTCTTGTCTTTCATGTCCCGGTCTTCTTCTTGCCTCGCCTTCCTTATAGCGGTGCCTTACGATGCGGGCCCTCACGTCGTCTGACTCCGGACTTGTTTGCCTTCGACGCCTGTACGGAATACACACCCTGCGCCTTTCCATGCACTCTTCCGTGTATCTTTGCTCCCTTTGCGAGTTTCGAGGGGTTACCCGAACCCTTGAAATCCTACTCTGATACTAGCGTCCTCGTCGGAATTATTTTTTACTGAAAAATCTGGAGCTTTTGGAATCTGGAATACCCGGCCGCATAAGATCCACAATCGCTCTCGAGTAATATAGTTTTTACGGTTCATCTTGATAATCTTCATTTGCGTAAAATTATTCTACGAATTTGGCGAATTTGAGATGTCTTGTTCCTATCGCTGATTATTTTCAGCGTCTTCTCTCATCGTAAAATGTAGTAAACCCTCCTCTCCCTTTAACCCTTGTTAAACTTGTTTTGTCATTCTTTAGCTTTACCATACCCTACTGACCACTTCTTGCGATTCAAATCTAAAATCTGTTCTTACCTCAATTATTTGTAATAACTGAGCAGTTTTCTTGCCTATTCTTTTTTAGGCGTGTTATTGACACTTTCCTTATACTTATTTTACCCTCTCCTTTTTATAAACTTTATTTACTACTGTCTGAGGTTTTGCAGGTTTTTTCCGCTCACCTCCTCGTATATATTTATTTCAAGTGTTCAATATTTTCTTAAGTTCTGACTTAGCTTTTTAACCCAAAGAATATCTCCTCCCTTTACCCTTGTAAAACCCCCAATACATCTGTCTTTCTATCTGTATTGACAAAGGATCATATGTAAGACGTGACTAATAAGTTACAATCTCGCCCTTAAAAAATGCGTGTTATTATTATTTAACTTCGTAATTAATTTGGAGTATGTTTCATCGTATATTATTAGACAAGAATTTGTATAAAAAGAAATTTTCCTGATTTTTCCAATATTTTTATTTGACCTTGGATGAATATATTTTTGTGAATTATGTGGTTGAAGAGTTAAGGCACACTTATGCATTGCTTCAGGCTTTGAACTGCAAGTTGTTTTCAATTAATCGGTCTGTATAGAAACGAAAAAGAGGAAAACGCCTTGTGAAAAGAAAAATATTCGCAAATGATCGCCTATCTTAAAAGATTTTTCTTTGCAATTTACTTCACTTTTATAGATTTGAATCGTAAATCACAGCATGTTAATACATTTTGTGCATAGTTTTTACATCTTTCTGAGATAGATGACTCGATTTCAGCGAAATTCACACTATTTTTACTGTGTTCCCTGCAAATAAACTTTAAACCGATCTCTTCTTTTTCACAGAGATGCAATTGTAGTAAATCAAGGCAAATGCGAATATGCATAATGTGAGATTTATGAGAGAAATATGTGATCCTTGTCTCCCAGGCTGAGCGTGACTCTTTACGGAAAGTTTGAGAGGGAAAAAACACTTTTTCAATGAACTCTTGTTCAGAAAATCCTTATACATAGTCATATAATACAAATACTCCTCTGATAAGGCACGCAGAAGCCCAGAGAACCATTGTGAAACGAAGTTTTTAAATCGTAAATGTTAGAAGCCTCCGATTTTTTAGACCCCGCGAACCCTCTTAATGGTTAAGTTAAACGATAAAATCTATCAAAAAATCAAGTACATATAGTAAGAGGTTTAAGAAATAAAACCTTGGAATATTAGGAGCTTACTCACGGCACGCCAGATGAGAAACAATGATATAAGGGATGGGGAAGCTAAAACACGGTATTTAATAGGGAAACTGTTGAATTAATACATCTACTAATATTACACTGATTCCATGGCTTTCCTCCATGGATGGAGTTTTGTTGCTCGTATTGTTTAAGTCATATTATATATCTAGTGGGGCAATAGAGACCAAGCTATCGACATCTGAAAAATATTTGTTTGAATTTGGCTCGTCTTTTAGATGCTCCTTTATTATGAGACAAAACAAGTTTGCGAAATAAAATCTATAGCTAATGGTTACTCTTATGATCTCCGAAGGAAAAACCAAATAACAATAGAATGGGTGAAATGTCTAGGGGTGACCCTGTCGAATAAGAACATGGTACCCACATCCGTTATATATGTGGACGAGCACTAAAGAACCTCGGATTCGTCAATAGTCGGTAGAAGAAAAGAAAAAGTCAATGAACGATGTTACTTAGCATTAGTTTGGCACCACCTTGAGTACGCATGAAGTATATGGAGTCCTGCCGAATGGTTTTATGTTCGGGAAACATCAAGGAAAGGAGATATGGTTTATAAGAATTTCTTGACATATCAGATGCTTCAAAAATCAAAGTACTTCAAGATAAAATATTCAAATGAAGACTAAATATACGTAATAAAGGCATAGAAAATAGAATTTTAGAAGATGTAGCCGATATTATGCGGCCATCCTGTTACATAGGCCGTTCTGATACTGCGAGAAAAATAAGAAGTAAATGCTGGAACAAGTTCCTTAAAGAATTCATTTTTCTTCATAAATACTCTAATTCTGTTTCAAAATGAAATACAAATCACTCAGTCAAGCCTCAATTTATCGGTTTTAATCCCTTATTTAATGAAAATTCTTGACAGAAAACGGGAATATTTAAGAATGGTTGAATCTTGGTATTCCACTCGACAAGGGTTCACGCAGGAGGAAATCTATTCTTATACCTACGTTTCACAGTTTCCGTTAGAATACACTGAAAGCAGTAGCAATATGGTTAAAAGTGCTTCGACAGCTTAGGTTATTTCGCATACACTAAAAGCCTTTACTACTTTAACGTATGCCGGAACCAATTTTTTTATCCTGAAGACAGCTTTCCGTTTGTAAAGGCTCTACTTAATACCTTCACTGTATTACTCCGTCCACTATTAGCCATGATACAATTTTCCATTTTAAAAAGAAACAGTTCCTATCTTCAAAATGTAATGAGGAAAGAGGATATCATATTCTTTGCGAATTTTTCTTGGCCAAAATGAAAGATGAGGTAAACGAAATGTAAAGGCTCTACTTCATTCCTTCACTGTATTACTCCGTCCACTATTAGCCATGATACAATTTTCCTTTTAAAAAGAAACAGTTCCTTCGAGAATGATTCAGTCCGCAAGTACTGTATAAATATAGATTTCAAGAATAGAGAAGAGATTGATTTGCCAACTCGGTATGATTGTGGACGCAGTGTACGAATGAAGATTGCAGATGAAGCTGCGGCTAAAAGGGAGGAGCAAGTCGATTTCCTCCATCATGCTGACGGAAACTTCCTAAATCATAGCTTCCATTCTAAGTGAGGCTTTTCACCGAAAATGTCGACTCATCCAACGCCGACGTTTTGCTTTCCCAACATGGGAACTTACGGAGGGCGTCTTCATTCGTTCTGCTCAACACCTTGTCATTTCTTTCCTTCTTCTTATGATACATGAATAGGCAACGCACTATGCCCTCATGCTAGGGATGGTTGTGAAGTTACTGCGTATTCGAGATATCTGTAAGGGTATCTTAAGCGCGTGACTAACTGTCGTGAGCAAATAAACAAGCGACAACAATTGCTGTAAAGTATATTCCGCATATTCTTACATATGACACTAAATAACTTTCCTCCTAGATCTTTAACGATTTTTACTTTTACGATTATACTTCGATTTCAAAGTGTGGGTTAGTCACTAACCATTTGGAAAAGAGCATCTACGACAACACTAATAAATTTCGGAAATGACTCTCAGCATCGTGAGAAACACTGAAAGGCTTCCGCTTAGACTGATTGATAATGCGTTTGGTGGAAGTAGTCTTCGATTCCGATGAGAACCCAATTTTAGTGACACGATTTAGTAATAACTGGCCATAATCGGCATCGTAGGCATTGCTCGCTAACATTAACAAAGGGAATAATGGGAATGAGAATGATGATTTTTCTTATGGTTTAAAATTAAAAATGGATAAATATACTATACATGCATATATGCAATACATATATTATACTACATATTGGATAAGATATACTATATTAGTTAATCGACGTCGAGGAATACGTTTGGAATTTGATATTCCTAAGCGCGGTGAGTATGTAGTCAGCATCTCATGTGTGCTGTGCGCTTTGCATAGTCTTAGGGATACGTGTATTCTGCTTCCCTCAGTCACACCTCGAAATTTCTACATATGATATTTCCTTAGATACATTTCAAATTTTAATTATTTTATTATAAATTATCTTTTTTGCCTCTTGAGACTCAAAATTAATTTTTTTTGCTTGGTGTATACAATGGGGATGTTTTCCGCTTCATATACGAGTATTTAATGAAAGATAAGTTCAGCACGTGAAGTAATCATTTACATGTTGGTTACCGTAACTATGGAATTAGCCATAATAAGAAACGTATTACTTTAAACATCTCGTTTGTTCTGAAACAGGTTCTCGTAACCCAAGACATACTCTGTTTTTCACTTATGATTCTGATGAAGGCAAATGCAAATCCCCATTTGCTGAATTACGATAGTTCGGCACAAGAGGTGCTCATAGTACGTAAAAGTTATGCATAGGCATTTCGTATGATATCACTTCTGTTCATCGTGCTTTCTTTTATTTCTTTCGTCACTAGTGGCAGCAGAGAGTGTTTTCGCGTTTTTACGCATCATGGCTTGCTTTCCTTATCAATTAACTTCTTACCTACGAGATCATTGAACCGACTGCCATCTGTTCTTTGCCCAGTTGTTAGTTATAACGGAGCATTGATTTTGCCGCAAGCTCGTTTTGTACGCTCCAAACCTATCTGAAAGACTAACTTTTGTTCCCTCTTTACTGTTTACATAAAGTTACATTAGTGGCACACGCCGAAAAAATATTTTGATTCTTGAGAGAGGAGTCCATTCCCTCTGTTTGCTCTCAATTTATGTTTTAGTTCCGTTAAATCTTCTTACGGTTTTAATATTTCATGAATTGCAGTGCACCTTTAGTGAATTACCTATTTTCTAAGAATATCGAACAGAAAATCAACACGAGGATGGTGGTATTAGTAAAAAGTTAGAACAAAATATATATTTTTCATGTGTCTAATAAAATCACATTCTGCGAAATGTCTCATTTTTCCTTTATTTCCTTAAATAATTGCCGGTTTAAGCAAATTTATGAACTGCTGAGGTATTATTGGTAAAATATCGTAATCGCTTCAATGATGAATTTATAATTTTATGTATTCATTACTTTTTAGCTTACAGATTAGCATTATCTTTCCAGGTTTATGCCTAGACTAGAATAAAAATTTTTTATTATTATTATTTAGTGATCACTGAAAAATCAGATTCTCCGATCGGATTATTCAGAATATGTGAAGCAATTTAAATAATTTGTGTAATTGTTCATCTTGCGTTAGTTAGATATATGTACTTTAAAACTTTTATTTAACGTATTGTGACGTGCATTTGTATTATGAACGTATACAGGTGTTGAGCATTCAATACCTCCAAACCCTTACCCCATTAATGGATGTATTATCACCTATGAAGTATTAAATATTACACTCGACATCGAATTATTTGATTTGACCTCCAGTTTATTTCCTGGAAAACTAAAGGATCAAAAGAAGAGTCCTGATAATTAACCGCGCCCCTCAACGAAATCGATTTACAAATCGTTGGTCACGAATAAACTAACGGAAAACTTCCATGTTTGCTTCGCGGTTATTTTCTTCTATTATGTCTGTCACTCCTCTTTCCAATGAATACGGAAGACATTAATTTGTGGGTCACTTTCCGATTAACACCCTATGCGGCAAGGGAACAAAATACGTCTTGTTTTCCCTGCATATGCATAGGATGTGGATTAGAACGAGCTAGGTAATTTCAAAGCTAGTCAGTTGTTGATTGCATCGTCGGTCGCAATCCAAATTCTAGATGAGATGCAGTAATTCGAAATTACAACGGGAAATGGAGCACTTCCACGCAGTTTCCAGTTAAAATAAAAAAATAGGTATTGCTTCGTACCAGCAATTGAAGTAAATTGAAATTAGCTTACATGATAAATTTGTACTGCACAATTTTGACGAAATCATTAAGAATATGCCTCGTTTTTTACCAATATACTTGAAATACGTATACCTCGTCTTACATGTACATAATTTGATATGAGAGTTATGATACTTCTAGCAGCAGCAATGTCAATTTTTCTTCCAATGTGTCACTACTTGTACCTGTAGAGTAGTTATGAAGTTGCTAATGTCAAACAATACCATTAAAATGGACCAATACCACAAAACATTTAGTAATAATTTCCCTTATACATAAGAGAGACATTTTACATATATGAATCTACTCTCTAAATGAAGGATTTGCAACTTCTGCAATGAAACTACAAGACTTGGGTTCGAGTCCCAGTAATGTCGATAATTTTCACCTCTGTTTATCCTGGGATTCACAACCTTTATGAACCACTTCGCGGAATAATGGATGACAGCCTCTTTAAATGCGTTAGTTGGTGAGACGTCGATGAGATAATACAAAATGAAGATTGCAAACTGCTGGGTGTATAATACTATCGATAAATTAGCACCTTCGGAAAAATATTTAATGCTTAGAATGCTGGCTTAACAACATCGTGGTTTATGGTTTGTATTGTGGATTGCACGTGAATGCTGTCTCTCGAAGGGTATGTCTCTATTGTAAAAGAATTCTCAATAGACTAAATTTCCTTACTAAAGATTTTGACTCTGGTATTAATATCAAAATTCTCCACAGATTCGCTTTAATTCCGAGTTCTTCCAAATAAATTCAACTTTCGGAAGGTCTATCTCGTTGCAATAACATTCTAGTTTCGACTTGTTTATTCAGGTTCAGGTTTAGGAATCAATTCTCTAAATAGTTGAATTGAGATGCCACTTTTATCGTATACAAAAGGATTGCCAGATAGGAACTTAACATAAAAAATCGAAATCTGCAGTATCCTAAACAGATCTGGAAATGCATTGGAAACATTACGGGCATTAAGTTTCGATACGAAATGTACGAGTTGAGTACCTTTCGTCCTTTTCTCATTTTAAATTAACAAATGGGAAAATAATAAAGGCTGACCAATTTCCATAGGCATACAATGTTGCGAAGCTATGTATAACCGAACGTGTTTACGTGCTTTTTCACAATATGTTTGCTTTAAATTGAACGCGAATGATAAATTACTGCAAGCTTAAATATGCGTGTTTTCTGTTGTTCGATATGGTCTCTTCATTTAATTTCCATAATTGAATTTGTCGTATGATTGGTTGCTGGCGATTCCATTTTCCTTTTTGAAATAGTGTTTACTTTGAAGCATCACTTTTATAAAGCATTTTCAATCAAAAGCTATTTCGAAGCATATCATATTTGCATATTTTCTGAGGAGAACGTTGCTAGTGAGTCATACTTTCCCGTAATTGCTTCCGTAATTGCAGCATTTCTTGGTATTCCCACAAGTCTTGACGTGCTGACCTGTGAGTATAAAATTAATTGTTTTCAGAATTATTACAAGCATTAAGGGAATTTCGGGTACTTATCTGATCTATTTTTACGATAATTTTTCTGGAGATCGAATCGTTTATCATTACAATGTAAGTGGGTCCTCAGTTTTATAACCATGCCAACTCAGGTACATAACGTGTCTGATTTTTTAATGCTTAATTTCACCGAACGCCTCTAATATTAAGGATAAAAATATTCGTATCAAGGATATTAATGATAAAACATTCCATCATAATAAGGATATATTAAGGATAAAAATTATTCATATTAAGGATAAAAATAGAATGGTATTCGCCACAGGATCTCGTGTGAGTTTAACCGCTTAAAGCGTTCAATGAAAAGTGCTTTTGATAACTACCTTTCAAAAGAGAGGTGCACGAAAACGAAAACTGGAAGTTCAATTCCAATAGCATGTTTTCATAAAATCGTTGGTTATCATCTCCGATCTCATCCAATTACGCAGCCGAATAAGAATGAGCGCATAACTTGTTTCATTTCATAACGTCATTTCCATTTGTTTCGTAATTCAGCTTTTCTCTGGTCAGCGTTATGTTGGCCCATGAAAAACTGTCAATGAAAATGTCCAGGGTAAAAGCTCCTTCACTGTTTAGTGCGTCCCTAAGAGAGAGGTCTGTTTGCCACGCACAAAAACATTTTATTTTAGGAATTCCTCTGTCATTGGCTAGATGGACTTCTTAGCCTCAGAGTCGCCTAAAAAAGGACTTCTTTGCTGACCGCACTTTCTTTTTATTTTGAGTAAGGAAACGCAAATGCTTCATGAATGATTTAAGTTTCAATGTGGCAGTAGAACTCAGCATAAAAGAGTGAAATTTTACATTTTTCCGAGTGAATCTAGCGGATAGATTCTTGACTTCCTCTACCTCATCAGTAGTTCATTTTTGTTCTACATTAATTCTACTCTAAACCACTAATAGCTATAAAATGGTCTTAGTTCTAAGAAGAAACTCCCCAATAAATATCTTGAAATATTAATTTTGATAATTGTTGTAAGAAATATCCTTTAAATATACTCGAATTTTTTTTTTAATTTGGCAGTTTGTTAATCAGTTTAGATAAATTGCTTCAGTTTTATATCACTAAGCTTGTGATTCTAAAAAGCAAATGTAAAAGACAACTTTTATTATTCATGTAATATTCTTTTGAAGGTCTGTTAAAATATATGGTTATAATCGATATGATTGAACCTTACTTCGTGGAACGCCATTCAATAAATGAGATGCAATGGACTTCGTACGGTACGTGATGATGGCTGGAAGACCGAAACCGGTCGGTTAATAAAATTTTGTGGAAAATACTTGGTCCATTGTTTCTCATTTATTTATGTTAAATGGTTTTATATCAATAAAATCCTTGCACGCGAATGAAGTACTTTCTATACAGCAAGCAACACTAAATTGGCTCCGATATTATGGAAAAATGTCATAAAAATATAAAATTAATATCTCAAAAGATAAATATAATAATCTTCAAAGAACTTTTTAAATATACTAAATCAGATTTCCACGTTTCTTCGTGACTTCCTTTTCTTTCATCTCATTCATCATTCATTCATCATGGTAATTTTCGGTTCGACGAAAAACGTGTGCAAATATCAAACCCATTTCTATTCGGATTAAGAGAAAAACTGGATGGGAGGGACGAGACGCATCCGGAGTGAGGAAAAAGCAAAGATGTTGAGAACATTTACTCCGCTTAAGTCACGTTCCGTGCTTGCGATTTGCTATTTTTTTATGTTCACGACCCGCACCCCTTCGAATAAGTTCTCTTAACTTTCTTCCCTTCTCGCAGCCTTTTCTCCTTCCTCCCCTTACCTCTTCATTCACATTTCAATTGACGTGAGAGGAGAGCGAACTTGGGATGCGCGTGGCGGGAGATGATCGATGTGCAGATACAGCGAGTCAATAGAGCAAAGGACCGGAAGGTGAAACGGGGGCAGGCATTCAGGAAGGAAGAGATGCGGGGGTTCTCGGATGGGACGAGGGGGAGGTTTGTTAAGGTCGGAGGTGTGTGCCCTTTCTCCATATCGGAAAAATCCGTAGAAGCTGCTTAACCTCCTCCGCAAACCTTCCATCCCTTTAGCCTAAGAACTCCCCCATCCAAATCCTTCCTTTCCCATCTCCCCCAACGCCCTTCCGTCAAAACCGATAAAACCTGGAGACCCAGGTTTCCGCTCAGTCAACCACAATTGAAGACGTGAAAAAGAGGAAATGGGAGACGACTCGTGGTTTCTCATTGGTTGACGTTTATTTATGTCGTCTTGTGTTCGGTGATGAGCGCACTTCGAGAAATAACGAGGAAAAAGACTGAATCAATCCGTTGTAATCAAACATGTTCGTGGTGTCACTGGTTGGCATTTTTCGAAAGAGGTAAATCCTTCCGTTTCTCCCGGAAAAAGGGATCAAGTAAACTTGGATCGAACAGAATAATTTATATAGACTGACAATTTGGTGAATCTAATGAAAGGACAATGTAGCTCCGCGGAGGAATATGAAGTATAAATAACAAACGGAAATTTCCATGAAAAATCGACTAATATATAAGAGAAACGTAAAGATGGTAATTTAAAAATAATATAACAGGCGAAAAACTGTTTGATACGTGAATTAGAAAGAGGGCGATGTTGTTTTTGTCCTCATTTTGGAATTCGCCCGTAATGAAATCTACGGAGGCGAAAGAGATGTTGTGGAAATCCATGAGAGAGGAAGGATATATATTTTTCACAAAAATTGTTTATCAAAGACTACAGTTTCAGCATTATAATTCCATCGTCAGGTCTACACACAAATAATCAAACTGCATGACTATTAGTGCATAACCTGACGATTGTATTGTAACGCCGAAACAGGTAGTCTTTACAAACTATTTTTGTGGAAAATGTATATATTTCCTCTCTCTTTTGCCCTTAATCCTTAGAAATGAAAATCTAACGTATTAAGCCTACTAATGCATCGATAACATTAGGTGTATTCTGGACTAATAAGACTAGAATAATATCTAGGCAGCATTGTCTTCGAATTTGTGCCACGATTTTGATCGAGATACCGGCCGATATCGAAACATTATTGACAGTCATTTCAATCGCAGCAAAATTTTTAGCTTTTAGAAACACAGACTCGAGTATCTGAGACTTATATATAGTAAAGGTTGGAGGTTGTGTATAGGAGGTTGAGTTTCAGTTTCTAATTCCCCGTATTCTTTATCCATCTTCGAACCTTGAAATTATAATGAGCGCTTGGCATACCATTAGTAACCCTCAACCAGTTTCTACTGCAATAATTACGCAGATAACATCTAAGATCATCGGATTTTCAAATTTTGGAAGACAGCCAATCACATCGTTGTTTTTTATGCGCTAAAGAAGCAGTCAGTGTTATTTTCTCCAATATTATTCGCGATGAGCAAAATTGTTTAGCAATAAAAATATTGATAAATGGGATTTCCGAGAAGATGTGCTATGAAAAGAATATAATGTAGTTTGTATCCCCCGATGAATGATCAAAAAATTAAGGGTATGATAAAGCTAACGGTAAAAGATAAATGACGAGATAACATCCAATGTCCCCTGAAACACGGAGCACCTATTAAAATTCTGTAAAATTAACATCAAACTCAAGCCAAGATAATCAAACGGAGGTTGAGTAAATATTTATTATTAAAGGCTTCAAATTAAAAGTTCGAATTATGCTAAATTCATTTACATCGGTGATAAGCTATATGCAGTGAGCCGTAAAGAGAGAATAAACGAGGACTTCGAAACCGTGGGAGATTAATTCATTTCAGTTGTTTTCTATGGGCACTCATATAATTCGCATACGGAATGGGCATAATCCGAATTTGAATTGTGAGTAAATAAACATCTGCACGTATTGCTACTGAGTCAAAAGTCCCTTCCCGAGCTGCATTGTTATGCTCTAATGTCCGATTTGTATTCGTTTACGCAGAACCGAATGTCATCCTGAACATACAGTTTTCGAGCACTCAGTTTGCGTTTTTGCTCGAGCATTATTCGGCCAAAGTTCCCGAATTAAAAAGTAAATTAGAGTGAATTTAAAATAGCTTTCGCTCACCAGTGGCGATCATCGCTTTGGATTGTTACATTTCTCAGTTGGGGTCGTCGATATGAGTGCACCACGGAGTTCGCGAATGGCGAAATTATGCGTCAAACACTTTCCTTTCGACGATCTTTGGACAAAGTTCGACATTGGACAATTATCATAATTTTCGATATTTAATGAGTTTACAACTTTTAACCAAGCAAAAAAATCTGAAATTATCGTTATATATAGTCTTAAATTATTATTACATTACTCTAAACTGTACCATATAATTGATTATTACTTTTTGTTTCACTGCGACAATGTATATGGATTTGTATGATATGTTTTTGATTTTTCCCTTAGGTGGCTTTCTGCCACAAAGCTTCAATAAATATTATTATTATTATATTTGTAAATGTTTGCTATATTAGTTCATCGCTACGTTCGTACGATCCTTATGATTGGTATCATTATCAATGCGATGGAAAGTCTTGAATCCCTAAAAGTTTCATATTATCGCAGTTTCGCTAACCAATACTCATGAACTGCTTTACGAAGAAAGTCATGCTCTTTTCAAGGAATTTATGACTTTAATTATATATTAACATTACAATTCGTTGTTGCACATATAGTATTTTAAAAATTATTATATTTAAAGTATTAAAGAAATCTCTACACGTTTTTCAATGAAATGTATGACAAGAAAAAGAATTGGCATGGATAAGTTAAATATATCTATATGTATTAACGAAGATGATAGACTCCGCTCGCTTGCGTACCCCCAAGGGTAATAGAAGGAAAGTTATGTATGCTCGAATAGGATATTTTCCGACTTATTATTAAAGCAAATTCCAGTCCGAAAACGTCAATTTCTTTTTAACTGATCCGAAACCGAAGACCGCTATTTATTCCGTTTTAATTTTAGTTTCCCGGACTGTAATAAATTGTTTTAGGTTCTCATTTCACTTACGTGGAAATGGAAGAAGCTTTAAAAAATATTTGTAATTGCAACCTGCGACTGACTAAAATAAATACTTGGCATTTAGTTTACCATACATTTTCATCATTATTACTGAAGTACCAAAAATATTATTAAAAAAAATACAATGTAACGCAAAGTAATTTAAAAAGTTACGCATGATGAGCAGACCTTCCCAAAGATATAATTTTATAATGATCGGAAAAAAGTCGTTTTAAACGGTAGGAAGTTCAACGAATGAGGGAAACCGGGACAGTCGAACTTCTGCTTTGCCTTTGAACCGATGAGGAACCGGAGCGGAAATAATTACGGTTCGATTCCCCGGAGAAATTAGATGATCACAGCAAGATAGAAGAATCGCTCTAAGCTTCCCGACCGAGCTAATCCTTCGACAGCAACAGTATTTAAACGCTCTTTTCGAATGGGGGAAATTCGAGAGCAACGCTGAGGGGAAGGGGAGAAAGGGAAAAAGCGAAGAATAGGAACCGTGCGATTGGGGAGTGATTGGGATTATCTACGGGCAGCTAACATATCCTTTCGGGAAAAAACTGCTCCTCTTTCAAAATTCCGTGAGAGAAGAGAAACGGGTGGAGAATAATTCCATTCCAGGATGCCACTGACACGACGATAGAGCTGAAAGGAAATTCGTGGGAGGAGTAGATGCTGGCGAAGTACCGTTTGATTAATGGGGCAGCTAATCCGATGGCGATAGGATGAATGGAGGCGCGTTGGATGGAGGGGGGGAAAGAGACGCTCTGGGATTTCTGAGGATTTTTTCGGATGGCAAAGAGGTCGGTTTGTGTGGGTATTTAATGGAGTCTCCCTTCGCTAAGGCGATTTGAGAGCAGGAATAAAGTCTCGGGTCAAAGCCACGGGTTGCTTGGGCGAAGAGCTATCGACCTGATGGCCTGTGGTCATCTTGACGCTCGAACACATGTCGGCGGATGGCGCACCCGATGGTCTGATGGTATTTCCAAAAGCGCCTTAACTTCCTCGTTGAATTTTCTTAATGTGTTACTGATGTTTTGGTTCGCTGGCGTTGTGTATCTCTATTTTTATCTTTATGCACCGTAGTGGCGGAATGATTTGCGTACTAGCGTTCCAACGCCAAGGTCCTGGGTTCGAGTCCCGGAATATCGGTTTTTCTGGTTAGAATGGTCGTGTGTGTTCGTCAATAATAATAATAATTATTATTATTAAATAATCGTTATTAAAATTGATGTAATTGGTATCATCTACCTGTTTCCATGAAAAGAATTATATTTTTATTACTATGATTATTTTTTCCCGCCACGAAGTGACGGCGTTGTGAGATGGGAACGGACTACGGCTAAGTTCCATACATTTTTAATGATCAATTATTTTCATTTATAAACGATCTAATTAACCGATATTTTATTAATAGTTACATAAATATTCAACTGGGCACCCACCGACAAACCTTCTATGGCACCTTTGGCAGGATCCTATTGGCTTATGGTACTTTTCTTTTTTAAAAAATTCTGGGTTACCATACGTAAGGCTAGTGTACTGAATTTAAACTTTGTTGTGTACGTGGGAATATGAAGATGTCAAATCTATTATTATTATTATTTATTTGAGAGTAATAACCGAGACACAAACGAACATCAAATTGGATGATCAGACTGGAGGATAATAATATTATTCAATCACTAAAATTCACACTCGAATGGTATGCAATCCCGGTACTTCAAATATAATTTCTTACGCTAACTACTCCAATGATGGATGCAACCTCATAATATTTCGTACATTTTATACGTTATTCTTTTTATCATAAGTATTTACGGTATCATTGTAGTGTCTATTCAATAGAATGAAAAGCCATCTTTTTCAAACTTCATTGTAGTATGTTTAGCTGCTTAAAATAGTTTTTTATAGTTATGTTTGGCTTTTCAGAAAATTTTCCTCATCCTCTTTATAGATTTTGTATTACTTTGATTCCATTAGTTAAAAGTATGGATTCCCTTAAAGGAGATTTTAGAAATTCCCTTACGTTTTACCGTATCCTGGACTTTTTCCAAACTCAGTTCTTCTACAAAGGTTTGTCTAATCTCTTGATCTTACCTTTTTTGGGACCTCTCCAAATAAAGATTAACTTACCACAATCGTCTTACTCCCGTAACCTTAGCACTATCTTCAGCATCTGTTTCTATTTCCATTTCAAACTCTTCCTTTTACGGTCTGCTATTTTAGCATTGTGCGAATCAAAGTAAACATTCACTCGTAGGATCTTCATCTTAATCTGTAATTATTTGAATCGAAGAAAATAATCATAATTTGAACTGCTACTTATATTTATCGGTAGTTAATATAGAATGTGCTTTAATGCTCTTACGAGTTCTATGATCTTTTTCTCCAAAATATAACTCTCCTTACATTTGGGTAGTTAAGGAGGCCCCCTCATCCCGATTTCATTGATCCAAACGACCGGAATACGTAATACCCGATTTATCCGCACCACGAGCGAAAATTGATGTGCATAAACATTTTCTGTTTGCTCAATCCTCAATCAAGTTGCACATAACTTAAACTTTGACTTCTAATCCTCGCATCGGATACAACATCGCTAGATCGCCCTGAAAAGGTAATGAACCGAAGGGGATTAGACGCTTTTTTCCCGTAAACCTCGGATCGCACGCAGAACGAGGAGATATATAGGAAAAAATCCCTTCGAACTTAAGCACCCGTCTGCGTTCTAGTCAACTTTGCATTCCTCTCCCTCTATGTGAGAACCGTAGGCACCTGAAAGGTATTTCGCCCATAGAGGAAAAAACCGAGGGAAGATTACCAAGGGGGATGAACTCTTTTATCGGCGGAAAAGAGGGAGGCGATCAAAAGCTGTCGGCAGCGAAAAGATGAAGGGAAGGGGCTAAATTAGCGCGCTTTCAAATGGGATCAGGGCGAAGGGCTCCCCACTTTTTTTTCTCCTCCGAATCGGCGCCAAATGGAGTGGAATCACGGCGTTTTGTGGGAATGAGAGGCGATGGCTTGCGAGGGATTTCTCCGGGGAGAGAAAGACTAAGCCCCGTGAAAAAAAGGGGCATCGGACTGATGTGGAGGGGAGTAACTCCTCCTTCAAGTCTTGCCACTAATCGATACGGCAGTGGCGTTACAGGCTCCACTTACTCCTGAGACTGAATTCCGAGACCATGCAGTCATAGTCAAGGAGGTGAGTTATTCCCTCGGGCGCCATTACGGTTGTCGCCGAGGCTTGAAGGATGACCTCTGGGGAGGCCACTGACCCGTGGTGATAAGGGTCTGACGTGAGGATGGCGGAAATCGCGGAAAGGTGAAAGGCTAGAAAAATCCCCAAAATAGACTTAGAACTTTTATCGAAAATATTCCGTGGTCCGAAATTTCCAGGTCAATGAGTTCATGTAATCGGTTTGGGGAATCGTTGATTCATGGAAAAGTTATCGGATATTTGTAGTATTGTAAAAAGTACTTCGACAGTCATTTTGCACTTGGGTCCCCACCGGTCATCGAACCCGGGACCGCTTTCACCAAAGGCGAACGCTTCGCCCACTTGGCTCCACGAGAGCCAAAAGTTATTAGGAAATTATAATTCGTAATATATTGATGATTATTTATAAGCATAGATTTATCATTTATAAAGTATTTATTTAACTTGTATCAGGGTGAGTCACATGGCCTCTGCCGTCGTATCTTCGGTACTACTATTTTATCGACTGTAATATAATTCGATCGGAATTAAACTATAACCTTCTACAACGAAAATGAACTACTACTTAGAGTGAAATTTTGATTTTATGTCATTTAATGTTGTTAATATTTCAACATTCAACCTTCTACTATTATATCAGGATACCCTGATTATTTTAAATTTGACGTAATAACTATAGTCTCCTATTCGTACAGTATCAACATCTTCGGGAGAAGGAGGTTAAAGCTACTAATACTTGAGCCTAACGGTATGAAATGAAAGTAGTGTGGCCCGCACTGTTTCCACTGCCTATTATAATCCCTATTTTTTACTCCAGTATTCATTTTAACAGGCTGAGTTGAGCTGTGGCCTTCTCGACAAAATTCCGGCAAGTAAATTACCCTAGCTGGGCAGGCAAATTTCCTCAGCATTCCGCATGACAGTCAAGCGCCTTAACTGCTACATCGCCGAGACCTGAAATTTACTTGTACATACCTCAAATTTATCAAAATAAGAATCATTACACAGATATATTTTTAGATTTTTGTCTTTTAAACAGCCTTATAACATCATAAAAAACCTACATTTTGCAAAGTTTATTTTATTTGTCATGGAATTTTGGTTACTCGTAAACATTACCTTCAGCGTACAAATGCAAATTCACTTTTCTAAGTTTAATTAGGACTATATCTTCCTTTTTTATGGATTCCGTTCGTTTTATCTTCACACACCAGTAAACCAGTAAAAGTTCCTGTCTGGTCAAATACCGAGATAGTGTTTGACCGACTACCGCCTCACCTTCTATCTCCTGTGGCATAGCCAAGTCAATAAAATATAGAAAATTACTTCGTTAATATTTCTCTACAGTATTACGAATAATCTGGCAGCATATCACTCAACTATACGCTCGCTCTTAAAACCGATAGAAAAGGTATGTTTGAAAATAGGAAAATAACCACTGAAAATTACGTTCTTTGTACGAATGAAACATTTTAAAGAAATTTTTATAGCGAGATATTTTTAGATGACATATATGAATTTCATCCTCCGAGGTTTGCTATTTCATAAAAATATATCTCTCACCCTGTTAAATCGTAATGAATGATATTAACATAATTAGCGTTCGCAATTGAATATTAAGGATCTTAAAACAATATTAATGCGCAAGATTCATAATTATGAGGCAAATAATCGATGAAAAAGTTACTTCTCAAAATGCATTATAAGCGTTAATTTATGAATGTTCGACATTCTACGTCCATCATATTCATATGTAAATTCGAATTTTGCCTTTTTGTGATTCGTTACACGTATTTCGTATGAAAATCGTCGATTCAGATGCAAAACGCCCATTTATCATAAAATTAATTTAATAAAACAGTTAGTTTTGTTAAAGGAGGAAAATTATCGATATTAAAAACGGAATTAATGCATTATTTCCTTCACTCAGTTCTTTTGGGGTTAGCTCGGATGAATTGCAGATACATGTTTATGTTCGCATTCATCAAATTATACATAAATTTATAAATGTTATTTATTTGTTCCACTCATTCCTTTAAAATTGTTTGTTTTCTCTTTTTTGCTCCTATATATTACTTAGGACGCATGGACACTTAAAAACGAAAATCCTATTGAGTTGCGGACAAAAGAAAGATAGCGGTTGGAAAAATCTGAAATGAATAATAGATATCTTCTGAATCACTACTGTTCCCTACACATCCCTTGTTTCCAAAAAATAAAAAACTTCTGCATACTACTCTACTTTCTTTTCCCATGTTTCTCGAAAAAAAGTAAGGTCCAGCATAAGAAAACGACCATTTTCAACTTTCATTCTTATGTTTCAATTACATATAAAGGGTCACTTTATAAAATTGGTATTTCTATAGTAATTTTCCATTTTGATCGCTAATGTCATCCTATGGAAACTTGACGATTGCATTCCTGACCAGGGCACCCATTCTTTTATTTCCGGAATCGTTCTACTCAAGGATAGTCAATGAGTTGCAGCAGTTGCAGCATCTGAGGTCTTTTCGCACATATGGGCTTCCACCGGGAATCAAACCTTTCATCGAAAGCGGACGTGCTACCCACTTGGCCATCCTACTTGAGGAGTACTTTGACATTTTAGGCGTTTAGGTCGGCCGTTTACGAAGGGCGTTAATAAAGTTTTATGGATCCAAAATTATTTGAAATTTAGCGTGTATATCATGACTTGTCAACATATCTACATTTTATTTGATTGTGAACTTTGTTTTCTAATTTCTTTATTTTGTATTTTAATTGAACATCACCTATTTTATTTGTATCTGACGTAATTATAATTTTTTATCATAACTTAATCATAACTTAATAAATAAACAACTTATATTAAATATCGTATTCAATTTGACTGGACATAAATCGTCACCCTCTCTCACTCGCAAAATCATCAATTTCGTGAGAAATCACCGAACAGAGTTTTAGCACTAAGGGATACTAAAGGATACGGGATAGTAAGCATCGGATAAAGTAGAAAATTTTCTGCGTTTAGCACTGTCCATCAAAAAATTTCCCTTTACCGCGATTTGAAATTTCTAATATCATGATTGATTATTTTCAAGCTGACTTTTGGTAAACATTTTATTGCACTTTAATGCACGTTCTTAGCTTAAGAATATTTCTATTCTTCCCAATAAAGTTTCTTTTTCTAGCAACTCAAACTTTATAGAACTCCCAATTTCATATAGGTACCTAACATTTAAAAATTTCTTTTGGATCATTCCACAAATCATCACGCTAAAAATTCTCTGCCCTAACTACATTACCCGTTTATCCTACTAAAAATCCTGGTAAATTTTAAAATGCTTCTTCCTCTTGCGGCTGCTGACCTTTCTGTTAGATTACTTAGGTAATTTAGCATCTTTTATAATAGGAGTTCTGGAATCTACAATTCAGATCAGCATTTTATTTACCGACGCGATTTTATATTTTTATTTCAGTTTGAGCATGAATCTTAGCAGAACTTGAACTTAATATTTTTAATGAAAAGTATTTTCCGCTATCGTAAAACTTAGATTTATCTACTTTCTTTTTTGTCGAAAACGTCGCCAAAGTACAAGTTACCTTTATAGCTAAAGGAATAAGTCGACGGCTGCTGGCTTTCGGCAGTTTCCGAGTAAAGAAACTCCGCCCATCACCTCGATAACATCTTCCTTCCATTCCCCAAACTACATTTATCCTTTTCCTCTCTTAATTATTTGTCAGAGGCACTCCATTTTCCTCTCCGAAGACAGGCGTCCATCTTAATTCCACCGTCCCCATCACTCACTCCCCCTCCCACATCCTCCCCTCCTCCTACACCACCCCCACCCCCTTTGCCTCCTCCAAATCAATACTCAACTCTTCAGAAGCTTTTCCGTTGGCCGAAGGCGTGCTCTGGAAGGGGAAATGAAGAGCCCTAAAAAGGATTCCGCAATTGCCTCCGGCCAAGCTTATATTTCTCCTTGGCCTCGACTCGGCGTACTAATGCGCCTCAGCCGCAGATGGGATTTGGGGAAGGATGCTCTGTTACGGGGGAGAGATAAACGCGTAATTTTCTCATGAACGATTAAGATTTTCTTAAAACTGTACCGCCAAACAAAATCGCCTTCGCAGTATAAGCTATTGTGACTATCTGACGGTAGGGTACATTATTTTCAATTTTCAAGCTAAAGTTCAAATCCGTCGCTACTTTTCGGCTATTTGTTTTTGGCAGTTTCGTGTTTATCAAACAGTAAACAAATGGAAAAACTGAATGGCCGAAATAATGTTAGTAATGTGTTTATTATGCTGTTAGAAAGTTCCCGTAAGAGTAGAGGGAAAAATCTAAAAAGAACTATCTCTCCTCGAAAAAAAACAAATATCCCCCAGCCATATGCCGAAAGGCGGCTTGCGGCTTATTTATGTAAGAGATGTAAATGAATACTGAGAATAAAATTAAATTCCTTAAAATATGCCACAAAATCACAAATTAAGATACGACTAGGGGTAAATCTAAATTAAGATAACATATTTAAATGTTTTTATCCGAAGGAATTTTACTGTAGAAGTTTTGATACTTGAATATTTGTTATTTACTGTTATGACGATTCAAGATTCAAGCGAAATTATATCTTGGATAACTTTCCATGATAAATGAGCTTAAACCCTAATGACGCCGTCTAGGAGATACCTTTAGTCGTCGTAGCGCAGGATCGGGAATCTAAATTTGATGTAATTCCTCTGTTACGGCTCTAACTCTGATTAATAAGCGGTTTCCTCATACATCATGCTGTTTATGTTTATCTTTTCATTTTTTACTGTCTGGACGTATTGTTTTTGAAGGTTTGTTTGTGTGTGAGAAGGCATGAAACAAATATCTTGCTTCACCCTCGCAAAAACATCAAGTTTCGCATGTGTTTATTTCTGAACATTTCTTTAAATATTGACATCAGAAGGAAACAGCTCCTGATACTGGGTCTTACATAACAGTTCGATGGGAGCGTATTAATAACCAGAATTTTCTTTTTCCGATTTAAGTTCCAATTTCAGAATGAAATTCGCTCTTTTCCATGCACGTAAACAATTTATGGGATTAGTATGAATCATGAGCAGTAAATTTATCAATAGCAAAATGCCTGCGCAAAATAAAAACTACGTCAAGAGTTTCAAATTCAAGCCGATTTTTCAAACGTTTCCTGGAGATTATTATTTCTTAATTTGGCCTATAGTTTTATTTCCATCCGATTCCTAAATTTATTTATTTGAACACCTAAACTCAGCAATGAAGAAAATTTGCGATATTCCCGCCTGCTGTTTCTAACGACGTATATTCGAGTCCACACAAAACAAATTCCCCCCGTCAATTTTCGACAACAAGCAAAAGACTTGTAAATATAATGACAGAGGTAGGCAGCCACAAAAAAGAGGAATATATCTAGAGAAATTATTCCGGGGGGTATAGACCTAAAGCAGTAGCGAAGGCTTAAATACTTAAATAAAAACAAATATTAGTTGCAGAATGTGAGTCCTTTTCACAGGAAGAGTTGGGAAAGATAAACCTCGAAATTCGCTTTTGACGCTCTTTTCCGCTCTGCCGAACTTATTTATAGTCGCCAACTGATCGAAAATACGAAATTTTTAGAGTAAATAAGATAATAAAATGAGATCCTTTCCTATGAGATCTCTGGCCGTAGGGCGTGGGTGGGGGAAGTGGTGTTTCTGGGTATTTCCTCGTGCGGTCGCCTGGCTAAGGTGCTGCCACCTTGTGACACCTGCTCGTTCTCACACACCGCCTCCAACTTTGGGGCCGTGGAGCGGCGGAGGCAGGCGTAAAGGGGGCGGAATAGAAGTGGGGATAGTGGCTATTGTCGGGGAGGCGAGGTCAAGCCTCTCTTTTATTTTTGGCCTTGTTTCTCTGCCGATTCGCTCACTCGAAACACCTTGTAAAACGCCCTCCGTCGAAATGGACGTGTTCCTTCCTTCCGTAATGTGAAGTGGGTTCTATAACAAAGAATATTTCGTTAGATATTTTTACTCGAATGACTTTTTTCCTCTAGTTAAACGGAAATCTTTGCCGAATTTGATGCAATCTTGGAGCATTCCTGACCGGTTATTTTTTTAATCCACAAGTCAGCGACTTCTTATCTACACCAACAATTGAAGTATGATATGAATTGCGTTTCTTTTCATTTTATTACGTAAATTAAATAAAAACATACAAACAAAATACTTTTAAATAAGAGTCAATCCAGATTCTCAAACTGTACACACACACGCACTCATCGGGAATACAACAATACAAATGACAACGGCAGCCTTTCACTTCTGCCAGTTTTCGAAGTGAGGAATCTATGGAAAACAGCCCATTTCAGAATCGAGATACATCAAACCACTTTCATCGTATAAAAAGCCACTACTGGTTCTCTTAGAGGTTTAAAAACACTCCGTAAGCCGTATTTCGGCGGGCGGAACTCGCGTTGAGACAAACGGGAAGCTCCGGATTACCGATTTCTGGGAAGTCCCAATGTACATACATTTCAGAGACAACAATGCCTCCATCATCAAGGGGGATCCGCAATATGGAGGCATTGTCTCTGAAATGTATGTACATACGTAACGGCTCTGATTCATTCAGGAAATATCTAATCTAAAATTAAGTAAACAATCAATGATAATCGCACAAAGAACTTCCCTCATTTTGTTCCGTTTAATGTTGGAAAATACCCCGATTTAGATGTCATGAGGTATGACTTGCCTTGATTATAAGTAGTTCTATGACGCTACTTAAAATAATAGCACAATTACTTATGGAGAACTAAGTATAAATATTGAAAATGTCTTTAAAGAACTATGACCACCTTATTTCGTCATTGCATAAGCTGATTCAAGACTCATGGCTAGATAATGATAGTTTTGAAACACAGACTGAATCCAGCAGAATTTTCCACGTTTTAGAGCGAATGATTTTGAAGCAAAAGCATTATTTGACCAGGTTTCTCAGTGGCTGACGACTTTTATCGCTGAAACAACTTTGTAATCTGTCTTATGTGTGCCCCTTTATGAGGACGAGAAATTTAAGTAGAATGATTCAGACAGAGATGTATCCGGTATCTTTTGTTTGCATTTTCATCAATTGTACATTGGGACTTCCAGGAAATCGGTAACCCGGAGCTTCCCGTTCTTTTCTTAACGCGAGTTCCGCATGCGGAAATGCGGCTTACGGAGTGTCTTTTAACCTCTACTTTCTTTCCTTTCACTGGTTCTCTTGTAAAGACGTTCCACCCAAAAGATCCCCTTCTGGATTTTCTAAATGAGCTAAGTTACCCAGTTATTCTTCCAAATGAAAGCAAATCGATAAAGCAGTTTTATAATTTTATATTAAGTGTCTGCGAATTATTCCCAAATCTCGATATCTCGACAATCTTTGTATATTCGATTCATTTTGACTTCGATTCTAATTCAGCAGACCATATAAACGTATATTTTATCGAAATGTGGAGCTGAAAAATTTATAGATTATGGAAGATGACGATGATACTTGGATCCGTTGTGAAATGTGCTCACAGGTTTATCCTAAAGTAAGGATGAATTAAGCTTTCGATATCGAGTTGAGGTTGTAAAATACTGAAGACTTGTAGTTTCTAAGAAATTCGGTCAACTTTTTACCCGAGTAATTTTAATGCGCAAGAATAAACATGTAAGACTTGCTTAATTCATTCTGGTCGCTATTTGTGAAGTCGAATTCATAAGTACCAGTTTTTTTTATTTTTAAACAATTAAACTCCATTACACCTCGCTGGTCGTTGTATTTCTCCAACGCACCTTAAGAATGTTATAATTTTAATAAATATTTATGAATTTAAGATAGAGATTTGTATCGATCCCAATTTCCTGAAACTAAGAGGATGTGTCTATAATGAGTAAAAAACAGCTGCATTAATACATTATAACTTTGAAAAGAAGCTCCAAGAAGCCGTAGTTTGCAAGCGAAGCGACCGTTAGGAAATTCCAGCCAGAGGGAGTTTAGGTTTTCCGTGCGCTTGCAGATTATTATAAGATAATTCTTGAGACATTCTACTTTTTGCAGTTTAATTCTAAAATTATTCTTTGGAAAATCCATCATATCAAATAAAACAACATTGAAAATTTAGAATCGTATGAAGTTTATTTAGAAACAGCGAAATGTTATGTCTCCTACGATAGTTAAAGCTTATACAAAACGCAATTGAACTTATAAAAAAGCAGCTTCGTGGAACCATAGCTACATTGCATACTCTATAATTTCTACGATCGAGATGATACATTTCTAAACCAATTTTCTTATCCCCCGTGTAGCAGTCCAGCATGAGAGGGGTCCCCGGAAGCCAAAGCCCAAAGACGGGTCACACTCAGGGGCCCCATCCTCCTCAGGAGCCATCTCCGGGCCAGACCACCAGACTGCATTGGGCGGAAGCGGTGGGGGTAAACTTATGCCCCCTCTGCTATTCCCGGGGCCCCCACACGCTATGGGCCTCACGCACCCACACCATCACCATGGGCCTCGGCCCCACCACGCCCACCATCCTCACCATCCTTCTGTGCCCCTCGCACCCGTTCCCCTTCCGCCCCACGCACATCCCGCACCTCCTCAATTGCTCCCGGGAGGAGTCGGGGGCAGTCCAGGGCTCGCGATGGCATCCGCGGCGGCGGGAAGGCAACCGACTCAGCCCTCGGGAGTGGTGGAATTGCGGGGCGTGGAAGAGGCGGAGGCAGCGGGAACTGGAGGCGGAGTTTTCGGCGGCGCGGCAGTGGCGGCCGCGGCGGCTGCTGCAGCGGCTGCAGCAGGTACCGGAGGAATGGCGCCGCTGTTCGTGGGACAGCCGCCGCACCCGGAATTGCTGCACCTACTCATGTCTGCAGAAAAGTGCCAAGTGAGTTCAAGGAGCGGAATTAATTTTTCAAGTTTTACAAATTCAATAATACGTGTGATTCAAATGAAAGTAATTTATTTATGTGCCCTTTATGTTGTGCGAATTGGAGAGATATTCCATTTTACTTTCTAAGATAACGAATGTGGCAACCCAAATATTGGGTTGGATTAAGACGGAAATTCTTTCTGAATTCGTGAAATTTTAGTCCCAAATAGAAACCGCAAGCGTAGAACAAATTGGTTGATAATCAGCAGCTTCGACCTTAATTTGGTGTAAAATTATAATTCGGTACTTTAAAACAAACTTACACAGATTAAATGAATTAAATAACCTGTTTCGACGTTTTCACGCCATGCTAGGTTTCACCCTGAACATACCAAAGAAATTAGGTACCTAAGTTGTTAAAAATGTAAGATGGGATATTATTTAGTTTTTGCATTAAAATGTTTACATTTTCCGTGTTTATACGACGGGAGGATTGCGAGTTAAGAGTGCAAACAGACAATTCATTCACATTAATTTAAAATGCGTGTACCATATCTATGTAATACCTTTATTCGGTTATAAAGGTATGATTGGGTAACCGAATATATGCAACAGAGAAATTTTATTTGAATCACAGGAATAACGTTTGAAGAATAGAGACATGATTGGAACTCGAACCCATGTCTCCCATTTTCCGGGAAGGTGCTCTAACCACAGAACTACCATGCCACGTCTATTCCACACTGTCAAGGGAATGCAAGGCGTTAAACCTTAGGTTTCAGCCGCACGGCTCCTCCGTGCTATGTTATTTACCTTTCCCTAATCCTTTCTTTGAATCACTTGTAACAACATCGCTCATTCGCCACTCCGGAAGAGAAACCAGGAGAGCGATCTCTCCTGAAAAATTTCTGTTTCCAATTTACGAAATAAAAATAAAGCTTTTCATTGGCATTAACCTTAAAATTGCTAGCCCACCGAAACAAACGAAACGGAAAGGCTTTCGGAGCGTCTCTGTTTATCTGCATTTCTCATTGGAATTCCATCGAGAAGTGCAGAAAACCGTTCTGTCGCACTCCAGGGACACTGGAGAATGATACTCAGCGACCGTCCTCTCCAGGATTACGCGTGGGGCGGAAAGATCGGCGATGCGGAGAGAATCCCCAGTGCCCCGTCTCATCTGCCGCACCGACAGGAGCTATCGCCACCTCTGCAGCAGGCGGCCGCCGTCCCTCCGCCACTTCACCTTGCGCTTTCGCCCACTTGGGAGATATTACAGGTAAGGGATACTACGTTAAATCACCGTACGAGGAAACTAGTGGCAACTTATGTAAGCCTCAAATTTTGCAGTACAATTGTTGTGTTGTGTCAATGCCTGTTTTCGGAATGAATCGATTAGCAGAGTCTTTTGTTGTGCCTGAAAATGCAACGTCGTTCTTCGTCTTAGTTTTGGATTCGATGTAAACTATAATAAAAAATTTGGACGTCTCTAACATACTCGGAATTCGATTATATCCCCTAACCCTTTATCTTCAGTATAAAAAGTGAACTTAAAGTGCTTAATGGAAAACCATGGATAAGACCCTCAGTCAGTAGCCATGAACAAAAGTTTTCCGCCAGGAAAAGAATTTATTCGTCATTGTTGGAATTTTTCAAGCAGACCTCGGTCTGTTTCCAACTTTTTTGAAAATTGCTGTAACTAAACATTTTATTTAAATTGTATTTTTTACGTACACCGAACTTACACAGATGCGTACATATTTCCGTAGTCTTAAATGATAGAGAAGTGTTTAACTCCAAAATAATATTTGGACATCAGCAGCTGCATACACATACTGACCAAAAGGCTAGGTTTTCTCCTATCTTGCCCGCTCACCGAGAAAAGTTACCCATGCCTATTCAACCCTACACTCAACCTATCCTCTCGTAAAATATCCCTACAAGTACTGAAATTTTTAACTTCGGTGCGTTTCCACATACATTGTCAATGTAAGATTGGAAAGATTTGCCAAATTCTCTCCACATGTCGCATCTTCGTCCCTCTGGTATATGGCATATCTCTCGGTCGAAATAGCAAACTTTTGGTGGTGGTTATTGTATATTATCTTCTCATTTGTAACAGTCCTTTACTCCCGAATCGCATATCTTTTCGGTCAAGATCCTCTCATAGGATGCTGGATACGCATAGGTTAGCTCTTCGCGGTATTTTCGCATAAAATTATTGTAGCATCACTCCAATGAACTGACGCCATCTCCCCAGAAGCATTTGTCACTGGCTCCTTGACTGGATGGAGGAGTTCCCAAGATTCTTTTCCGATCTAAGGTAGGCGTGGCTTTTTCAAACCCTAAATCCAAGCTTCGTACCACGCGCAGCATTGTCCACCTCCAGTGTGGGTTGGTGCACGGGTTCCTCCCTCGATGGTTGGTCGCCTTTGACGAATTGACTTCCCGCATTCCCCACCCCTTGGCTGCCACGCGCACCACGCC
Source organism: Ladona fulva (assembly GCA_000376725.2). Lineage (NCBI taxonomy): Eukaryota > Metazoa > Arthropoda > Insecta > Odonata > Libellulidae > Ladona > Ladona fulva. The sequence goes on from KZ308238.1 coordinate 122,497, forward strand.
CTGACTTCATGCGCGACTTCCCATTGGCCGATCCAACCCCCCATCGTCCCCCTCTCCAAGAAGTCAAGATCGGCGCCTGGTCATACGGCTCCAGCTGCCCCTTTTTCCAACATCGGTAGCCTACCCATACGCCTTGGCGCATGGCAGATGGATCATCATCAATGTACATCTACATAAATACCCTGCAAGCCGCCTTTCGGCGTGTGGCAGAGGGTGTATGTATTATGAGTGATGCAAAGATGAGATGAGTTTAAATGAGATTCAGTTAATACAGTATTCGACGATAGAATTTTCAATCCTCCTATTCAAGGCTGAATTTGAATCCGAAGTACGTAAGCAGAATAGCTTTTGATTCTGAAAGGAACAAACAATGAGACACCAACTCAAAAAAAAGATAGACGCTCTCGATAAGCTTATGAAAACTACAGAAATTTTTTATTATAATTTCGGCGATGGAATCAAGATTCTAAGGCTTGGTGTTATAATGTATGCTTAAAGTGGTCTTTGACTAATGTTTGACTTAAAGCCCAGTAATATAATGTTTTGTTCAAGTTAAAGTGAAGGTTAGTTAGAATAGTTAATCTCCAGTATATATGACGGATAAGCATGGAGACATGCGTTTAAAAGTTATTTTCTACTACAAAACAACATAAGTGGACATTATTTGAAGTCCATTATAAGGAAACGTTACTACACCGGGCCCGAGATATCTAAATAATCTGCAAGGCAGAAAACCTAATAAACTACAATATCCGAATTTCATTATAGTGTATTCTCTTGCTTATTTCAGTAGTCATTGATTAAATTAATTTTATTTGAATTTTTAAGAATTTATAAAAATATATAACAAAAAGTAACCTCGAAGTTTTTATAGAGCTCCTCGTATTTTCAGCAACTAAGGAAAATTTGTTGGTAGCAAAAGCAATAGAAAAAGGCATTTGTCTGTACTCATGGAACTATTAGCATTTATACACTAAGTCGAGATTCCAAATTCTGAAATGTCAAAGTATCGGTTAAAGATAAAACGCGTTAAACCTATGTCAATCAAATTTAGGGATTGGTATCCTTCAACGAATCTTCATAAGTAACTCGAAAACGTAAATTAGTTAACTCATTCATGGAGTTAATCTCCGAAGGCATAAAACAATCCTCAAAAAGAGGTGGAGTCCGCAGGTCAGTCTATTTGGATCATAACGTAAAAACTAATTTTATGCATAGGACGTAAACGCCTTCATTGAATGAGGGACTTCGTGGAAATATCACACTGTGTGTACTGTTACGTCCATTCAAATTAGCTCATAAGTGAAACAGCTTTACTGATAACTTCAAATTAATGTGCAAAGGATGACAGTACCCAGAGAATTTCGCGTAATATGCCTCTTATTTTATTAAAAAATCTGAATTAGTGACAATGATAGAAAACCACGGGTTGTAATAGCTTAATAATTTCTCTTTTTCGCAGGAGACTACGGCTAGGCTCCTGTTCATGGCTGTCCGATGGGTGCGCTGTCTGGCACCTTTCCAGACACTCTCCAAGAGAGACCAAGTAAGTATTTGCACTCTTGTATATGGGATTTTTCTTCGTTTACTGCAATTAAATTTCACCGAAAAGGAATTGAAACGTCTCAATTCTGTCGTAACATCGAATGATGAGTTAAACAGCACTAATGATTGCAAAAGATTCGATTTTAGTGCAGAATTTATTTTTTTAACTCAGAACTCTTACAATAAAATATAACAGTTAAGAAATATGACATCCTAAAACGTAATCTGTCGTATTTACATGGACAATGACTAAAGTTCAAATTCACAGACATTGGCGATGTTTTGTGGAAACACTCCGCGTTTGAAGTAAAGGGACTTCGTAATTTTTCCACAGGATTTTAACACAGACCTGTAAGCACATTTAAACCCAGGGAAGACTGACGGAAAGATTGGCAATAAGGGAAAGGACATAGGAAAGGAGAAAGAAGTGCCGGGAGGAAAAGTTAAGATAGGGAAGGTTGGGGAGCGGAACTGTAGGTAAAGGAACATTGTCAGCGGGTGGTAGGATGCATTGAAGCAGTGGGGAGTGGGAAGGGAAAAGGTGCTCATTAACTGATGTGCATTTCTCAGAATTGATATGTGAAAGGATCTCAAATCGTTCCAAGAAATTGAGCCTTTGGCTTCTGTTAGTAAAGTACAAAATATCCGGTACAAAATCCGAAGAATGGCTGCACTCAAGAAAGTGTTTGGTGAAATGAGAATGTGTGTCTGGTTCAAATCTTTTATGTTCTTTAGCTCTAACAGCGAAATTACGGCGAATCTGCCCGAAATATGTTCACTATAGGGCCCGGTATGATAAAGTTTTGCGAGAGTGAAAGCAGAGATAATTGTTAACCTCCTATTTATATGATGAATTAGCATGAATATTAACTATAATCTTCACTTTAACTCTAAAAATGTATATAATACCGGGCCCTGAAATGAACGTTGGTGAAACTGCATTTTAAGAGTACATTATGATACCTTAGCTTAGTCAGCATGCTAACTGCTACTGACAGAAAAATAAGCGCATACCATCCTAAGTAGCCATAGAAGGATGACAACTTAGTGAATTGGATTCACCGGACAAAGGAATGAATTATTTTTATTTAAATTGATATGGGAAGGCTGTACTTCGTGGAACGCTATGACAATTGGTAAAAACAAAACTTAGTAAGTTCCACAAGATGTTTTATTACGACCGGTTTCAGCCATTGACGGCCATCGTCTGTTTTTATTTAAAATCTATTTAAATTAGTTGCATACTGTAAGATTAAATTTTCCTTTGAATACATAGCTTTCCTTTTCACCAATTTCTGCTACGCATGAATACGAAATAATATGAATACGAAAAATTTTCTTAAGAATGATCGCAAGCCTTCCTGAGTAAGGCATTCAAGGAATAATTGTTTATGTTAAATATAACTTACTGTTTAGTAAATTCTAACTGGGTTACTTTGAAATTCAAACGTAACCCAGTTACGAAGCAGCCTCAATCCTTCGTCTACAATACTTACGTCTACGATTTCCATTGAACAGCGTTTCATTGATTTCGTGAAAAATCGTATGCAGGTAATCTACACTGTTAGGCTTGATTTAGTGGATAATGATGAGGTTAAAAACGATTACGACTAACACGCCAACTTCATGTACCTGATGCTTCGGCATAGTGCAATGTAAACCTCGATGATCCCAATAAGTTAGTTATAAATATTTTCCCACATGTTCGGTAGTTCAACGTTTTTCACAAATAAAAATGCAATGTCATCGAACTGACGCTCGCACCATGGCTTACCATGTTTAATTAGCCGTTCCACGAGGTGCAATGTACGAAGTAATTTCAACGCTATAATTTCTTTTAAGTTTTGATTGTAGATAAGGCTAGAGTTAAAGGAAGCCTTCCTCATTTTCAGCTTTTGCTGCTACAAGAATCGTGGAAGGAGCTGTTTCTTCTGCATCTTGCACAGTGGTCTATTCCTTGGGACCTCTCTGAACTGTTGGGAGGTGTCGAGGCTCGCGGTCGCCTTCCCCGTGACCACCCGACGGACATCGAGGTCAATACCATTCAGGTAAGCTCACTAGCAGCAATCTGTCCTCTATATTTTATTTCAGTTTTATTTTATTTTCCCGAAGCCCTCTCAGACATCCATTTAGTGGACAGTTATGGCATAGCCGTGACTGGTAAGAATTGACGATCACACACAACTATTCCTGAACCAGTAAATCCGATAGTTCGGGACTCGAACCCGGGACCTTGGGGTTGGAGTGATATTCTAACCACTCCACCACCGGGGCAGGTTGTCTTGTCACCTTTTTCGTTGCGGAATCTCCTAACTTTTCAATCATTTACATTAGTAAAGATCAATCTTCATCTTTTTCAAGAATATGAGGTATATTAAAACATATCAGTATTTGTAATTTAATCCAAGAGCTATAATTTTTACGAAGCTTCCGTTATTTTTAAGGTAAAAATTTTTCTGTAGATATAAACCATGAAGTATTCACAAATTTGACTAACTTTTTCCGAGAAAATAAGTGGCTAAAATAGTGATTAAAAAGTTTTATTATTGTTGCGAAGTGAAAAATTGTGTTGAAATACAGTTTTCTTGTATAAAGAGGGGAGACTGTCAAGTAATTGTTACATCCAAATTGGTGGTTTTGAGTAATGAGAGAGTGTATGAAATATTGCCATTGTATTTTTATGATGTCAATCTCTGCATTTTCCGTTTTCTATTTCAGGAGATAATGGGAAGATTCCGCCAGCTCTCCCCGGACGGAAGCGAATGTGGATGCATGAAAGCCGTCGTCTTGTTCTCACCAGGTAAGTGTATTAAGGAAAGTGGACGTATAACAGCATGGATATTAACACATTCTACGGATCCAAAACGTATCTTTGCTCAAAGGAGTTAGCAAAGAATTTATGTATGACTGTTTGCTACGCACTAATACGAGCGAAGGGATCAAAGCTTATGCTAGCGTCATTCAAACTTGCATCACTACGATTCATCGGAAGACCATTCATTTTAATACAATCTACAGTTCACAGTTAAACCAAAAATGATTTCACTCCTTTAATTCGTATAGACGAGTGATAAATTGTAGTGTACATATTGACAAAGAACGTAACTTAATATAGGTTACTCTGTTAAAAAAAATAAATTCCCTAGGATTCGAGGATCACGTTGTTTTTCTTCAATCGGTTGTACTATTTTTTCTCTTTTTTCGTATTGATATAAACATTACAGTAGACCATAGCTTTTGTGCATTATTCTGTTCCACAGTCTCTATCGTATTTTGAACCCAATAACACACTCATTGCCTGTAATTCTTTCCAAATCATATATATTTAATTTAAAACAGTTCTAATAGATGAAGGAATAAGGAAAACTCTGTATTCCTTCAGAATGTCTTTCTACGAAGTCCGGCCAAATAAGATAGAATTCAGTTGTGATAGGTCTTTGAGATATTTAGAGGTTTCGCCACTTAAATTGAACAATAAATAATAACGTTAATAATTTATTAAGGCCGGGACTTTGTCGCAGGCCTGTTGCTAAGAAACACAATAACGAAACAAGTAACGAGAGTCAGAAATCGTAATTTTTAGCCTAATTTCCTAATGAACTTACACCGGTTTTATCGTGTTGCGAACCCATTGTAAAGCGAAGGTATACTGAATGCTTTGTAACGGAGAAATGCGCGCACTAGAAAACTGTACTCGTCGTTCGAGAATTTTTCCTGGTTGTAATGACTCGCTTTATTTACTGAACGACCACCCAGAAGAAGACTCGTAATTTAAAAAAACGTTGCTCCAAGATTTATTCGGCTCCATAAAAAAATTGAAATACGACGTATACATTTAACAATATTTCCATCGATCGTATTCAATGTTTGTAAAGCGTAGAACTACTTTCCTCCTACAACATTGGGTTTTGCTCTTTCTTTCAGAAACTCCTGGACTGGCGGACGTGCAGCCTGTTGAGATGCTGCAAGACCAAGCGCAGTGCATTCTGGGAGATTACGTCCGAAGCAGATTTCCGAGGCAGCCGACAAGATTCGGTCGTCTGCTCCTTCTCGTGCCAATTCTCAGGTCCGTCCGAAGAGATACTGTCGAGCGGCTCTTCTTCAAGGACACCATCGGTGACATCCCCATCCAGAGGCTGCTGGGAGACATGTATTCCATGGAAAAGGCCTACGCCGTCGCATGAGGATGATGCAGTCTTCTGTGAAATAATTTGTGTCGCATTCAAGATATGGGAAGCCTGAATCGGGGTGGCTTAGTGAAGACGTTTTGGGAGATAGTGCAATACTGAGTGTGTATTGTCACCGAGTTTTCCATTGGAGATAATATTCTTCTTCGCGGACTGTCGTTGAGACAAAATGTGAAGAATAGGACGAGTTTGTATGTTATATCACCTATTTCTTGAGAAGAAGACTATTACACTTCGATCGGAGATAAAAAGGAAATGCAAATTTCTCGGGAAAGAGTACGTTGGAGATAAAGAGTCGAATTGCTTCAAATATTTTATCGTTCAGGGAATGAAGACGCAGTACTTAAACATTTCCAAGAGATGATAGAATTTTTTTCAATTCGCGCACTCACGATAAAATTGTTCTTCTTTGTTCTGTAAGTTTTAAATTAGAACGAAATTCCGTCGAGTATACAGAGTAATATTTATCGTAATAAAACCTAAATCCTTCTCAAGCCATTTCGTATTACTTTTATTAAGAATTATACTTTATTTACGTCTCTATTACTACTTCCGGGTTCCTGCATCTTTCACTGACGGCGAAGAATCCCTCATACATGACATTTCCTTATTCCTTTGTCGTTCTCCCTCCTTGTATTTCCTTTGACGATCTTGTCTTCGTCTATCGAAATGTTACATCACTACCGTCTCGTATTGTTGTATTTTTCGCGTATAAAACGCAGGAAACCTTTGAGAAACGAAGTTTGCGCGTACGAAATTTTCCGACTGCCGAAAAGAGGTTATCTCAGAAAGCGATTCGTTTTCCGCAAAGCGGACAGCGGGAACGTCGCCACGAATCTTATTACCTTCGGATTGTTTTGTTAAGTGTATCGGTTCTGCCTCCGCTTGCCTTTTTTCCATTCTTCCGCTCTCGCTTCCTTATTATCTCAGCGAATCGTCAACTAATGAGGTCGTAACTCAAAGAAAACACGTTCTCCGAAAACGTTTGCCATCGCCAAGGGGATGCATCCTACGACATCGCCCCTCAGCAATTAATTTGCATGGCAAAGAGAAAACAAACATACCCCGCCTGCTTCTATTTTTTTAAGGGCTCCGCTTTTTCGTTGTTCGTTTTCCTTCCTCGCGTCTTCTCCGTCGCAGCGAAATGCTTTTGAGGCTGCTCCGTTTCAGATTATCGAGTGATTTTTGATTCTCGATTGTTTGCTTAAGGTGAGGATACGAAGGCAATCTTAGCACTGACTGAAGGTCCCCGGGCTGAGAGGAAATAAACCAAAGACTTTGAAGGAAATTAATCGATTGCTTTTGAATTTCGATAGTCTCCTTCTCTGACGTTAGAAAAGATGCGGAAAAAGTGGTTGTGATGGTGCAGTACATAAACTTTTTCCAGTTCGAGAGAAATTGCAGATCACAACGTGTTTTTGTCTCTATGTAACACGCCGATTGCCCAAAAAATAGTTGTTCGGCGATGGCATTATTTCCGCTCTCTTGCAACGCGGTTGAGACGATGGTTGCAAATATTTCTCATGAGAAGTAGAATCGATGCAAAGAACAACGCAATTTCCGATTCTTCCTCTACGAACTGAATTTTAAACCATAAAAAGACTTCTTGTGAAATTTACCTTGAAGTGACTCTGAATCGTCATTCTAACCATACTGGTAGGGTTTCCATTCTGGAAGCTCTTAAAAGAAAAATCTTCTCTCGACTCCCAAATAAAAGATATAAAGTGACAAAAATGGATTGGTTGGAAGCTTCAGTGTAAACAGAAGAATTCGTGTCAGTCGTTCTAAAGTTTTACGAACAAACAGTGGGATAAAGTTTCCATCTTGGAGCGCTCTAGTAATTTAGTGCTTTTTTTGTTCAAAAGTTGCAATGTGCAATGGTGAACTCACGAAGCTGAGCTACAAAATAAGATATTTTGCAATATCTTCAGAAAATAATTAATGCTAAATTATCTCTGATTCGACGTAAACAATTATATGAGGGAAATATTTCAGGTGGATTATATAAAATCTTCCTGAGGCGAGAATAAATTTTATCCAATATCATTATAATATATATATTATGTAAGTATGAACTTGTAAAAATGTTTGATGAACGGAAATTCTCCTTGTTATAACTTATTAAATTATCCCGACGATATTGTCTAATATGAGGTCCCGAGCAGAAAAAACTGTGATACTACTATCATCAATAAAGTAAGTGAATTCTACGATGCCAAAGATGTAAAAAGTAATTAAGGTGAAGACGATGTAGTACTCTTGTGAAAATCTCACAATTACTGTATGTGTGGTGCTTCTTAACTAATCTCCGGATATTTATACCATTCCTTTTGTTGTATTGACTCGATAAAAAGGGACATTTTTCACACGAATGTGAATTATAACCTTCAACCGCTATTGTGAGCAGAAATGATGCTGTTCGAGCACGAGTTCTTCTGATGTAAATGAATTATAAGGAGTATATTTAAAAACGTTATATATATTGTCACAAACTGCTTGACAGACTGAAATTAATTAGAACTAGTGAATGACATTTTCTTATGAAAATATTGTTCATTTTTCATTGATACTGTAAATTGTAGAAATGTCGTGACAAATACAGAGTATCCGAGTGGTTGGTGATTTTTCACGATGATTACAAAAATGAAACTGATTTCTGTAAGACTTTATGTAATTTGTAAATTTACGTTAATCACTAAATTGTAAAAGCCCATGTAAAATATGATAGATAACTTTTTAATATAAGAAACCATTTCTGTTACTATTTTCGATTTCTTTCTTTTAAGTTGTACCTGCTAAGAATAGGATCAATCCTGGACTATTCTAGAAATTAACGAACGCAGTCAGCTAGAATATTGTGCTTCATTAACCTAAAACCGATAACCAAAACGTACGCCCAAGAACAAAATGTACATCCAAGTGGAATCGAGACGATGAAGACAGCTGACTACGCAGAACTGTTACGAGCCTTGAATGTTATTCCTACAGCCCGGAAAAAGTTATTTTCGATAGAATAGAAAGTTTTCACGTCCACCGAAATGCAGATAATAATAACACATATATCTCTGCACGACAGTCACTCGAATAAAAAAACAACTAATTTTCAAATAGCATTGAGAATGATGTTTCCAAAATAAGATGTATTCCCTGCTATCGACTCTTTTTCATGAATGTTAGGTATTTACTACTCGTAATCATACGAATGCGATAGAGAATAATATTTCCATGTGGACATCCGAACATCACATTTAGGGCAAATGGCAAAGGAGCGACGAAAACTTTTGTAAAAAAATCGTTCTGGTGGATAGCATAAGACTTCTCGTGACTCAAGCAGCAAAAGGTCCTTTTTATTCGTTTCTTCATTTTGTTGTTCTTAATTTTTAGGCTGTCTAAAGTAAGACTTCGGAGAAAGAAGATTTATTTTTTTATTATCGCTCAGCCTATTTCAGCATTTTTGGAAAACTTTAAAGAAGACCTGTATATTCTTTTCTCATTTCGAACATAAAAAACCAGGTGACTTCACTAAAACATAACAATTACCTCTGTAAACCTATTACGGGATGTAATGACTCATCTCATGACCCGCTCATGACTGTCTTGTGGAAACTTTTATCTCTGATTGAAGTCCTTCCTTATGTGTTGAAGATACCATCACCAAGATTACCTCAATCCGATTCCCTCCGTAACACCTAGTCACGCTAATCAAAGGAAAAAAATCACTTGAGTCAGTAAAATCGTCAGCATTGCTTTGAAAGCTCTCCATTTCCCAATATTAAATCATTTTTAGTCAATAAATTTCATATCCTTTGAGAAATATTTCTAAAAATTAATAATATTTCACAAAGGTGGCTGACTTTTTCCTTTGCGATCGTATTCATGGCGAACGACTTTGATAAACGAATAATTGGAGTAGTCCAAAATGCAAAAAGTATCTTTTGTATAAGCATCGATCTTTTACTGACTCTACATATATCGTGAAGCTGAATCATCCATGTAATTATAGACATCTGTTTGTATTATAATGTCATTAATGAATGGCTGCGATTGATCATCGATGTAACCCAATGATCATTCGCTATCGACCAAAGCTCATTCAGTAATCGATAGATTGCTCATCATCGACTTTTTAGCCAGGTTTCCTCTCAGAACGTTAACATTTCTTGACTGACTGTAAAGGAATATTAAGGCAAATAACCATACCTGACTCCGAAAGACCAAGAGCGACAAAGATAAGTTGAGTCAAAGCAGCTGCTAGGGTAGAAGGGTAGGCAGCACCTTGAAGATCCAAACTTCGGGATAGATAGTAAGTATAGAGAGGAAGCCTTGTAGTCCCTTTTTTAAACATCATTATATAATAATTCTTGTTTACGGGTCAAAGTTACCTTTCGTAACTACCAAATGGTCAAAATTCGAATTTGGAAGAGAATAACCGTAGTGGAAGGTAGTATGGTGGGCAGTAGTCTTTTTTATGAATTAGTGGAATTGATATCCTGAGGAAATTCGGCACGGCTATGGAGAGCAGAGCTCTGCAGACACTGGAGGATAGCCGCAGCACGAGTTTAGGAATCGACGTCTTTCAGATATAACGGTGGAAGGAATCTTTAGAAAAGGTCCCGAGCAATGGGCAATAAATAACACGTCTGCTTTGAGTTTGGGAAGAGCGAGGAAATTCAGTGAAGTAGGGCCTACTTTGTGAGCGATACAGGAGAATCTGCATTAACCGAAGGGAGGTAACATTTTAAGTGATAGGCAATACACACTAATGCAGACCGGCTCTTTAGCTATTAGAGAATAAATGGTCTTGTAAAATTATCCATATTTTCTCTTTTCCGTGGTATTTTTTTCATGCCATTGCTACACAATGATTTCATAGGAGTATAATGACGACTAATTACAATTATCTCCCGATATTCCATAAATCAATTTCAATTACCTGGCAACACCCTTCGGTACAAAAGGGAAAATCAACTGAGCTTGGTACCTGTGTGCTCTGGTAACCTGTAAAAATACTATTCCATCAGCTTTCAAGAATCTGATTTCTTTTAAATGAACTTAAATTGGTTAAAATTAATTATCATGAAATTATTTTGTAACAGGAATGTGCTTCATTTTCAAGCTTATATTAAATGCAATACTCTTTGCTAAAATTATCATAACTACTGTTGGCCTTGTTATTTAAAAAGTTTGAAAACCATTTTCAATAGCAAAGCTTTCCCTTTCTGCATATTTATATTACAAAAAATATTTTAATGATAATAATAATAACAATGTAATATCTAGGTATATATTAAATTGTTTATGTATATCATACTATCAACTTCTTATTCAAAACATTCTAAATTAGTTACCATTCAATTTTTGGGAAATTAATTTTAGTACTCAAATTTTCATCAGTTTATTTCCCATTTCTTAGTAATTCGAATGTCTACATAAAAATATTTAAAACGTACTTATACCAATATTTTATTTGTTTACACATCTAATTCAATTTCATATGAGTTGGAGAACTATGTTATAGTCTCAGGTTAGGTTCTACTGAATTGCCTTTTCCTCTATTCAAATCAAACGTATGTTATGTGACTAAAAGATTTTAGTTAAAACAAAGCTATTACCTAGAATTAAATAATTTCTGGAATTAAATAAAATTCATTTGTCTTTGTGGATTAGCCATCAATAGGAGGAAAATTTTCAGAATTCTGATGCAAAAATACATGCTCCTTGGGCATCAGTTTGAGGAAATAAAATACTTTTCTTCTCTGAATCTACTGAAGTATACCTTGGTGGAAATCTCTAATTGATTTTAGATCTTGGTATATTGTACATTAATGGTGTACACTCGTAAAAAGCACAATCACATTTTCACAAGCAATTTTATCACAGATCCTTACATAGGAAATATAGTAGCTAATGTTCTTATATTCTCAGTACTCTAATAATTACATTTTTCTGGGGATTATAATTATATTGAATAATTCTGAACATTTAGTTTTTGTAAGACCACAAGAAATGATTCAAGGTAAATAGATTTCATTTTCTAGCAATTGAACTAAGTAGTAGACATGGTAAAAGTCTAAAACCAGAAGCATTAAATCACAATTCATGATGAACACTTGCTTTTTGTTATTACCACCCACTGAGCTGTTACATTCATGCATTCCGGAGATAATCTTAAGGAAATGATATGCATTCTCTTAATTATCCCCGACTATAACAGCCCAGAAACGCATATACCATAGAAGAAGGCTCAACAGATTAAACAGATTTACATCAAAATTATAACAGTAGTCAATGAAAATAATTGCAGTGATGCAGAAACTAAACTCATATCCATTTCAAAAAATATTCTCAAGAAAGACTTTATCTAACACATGTCAATTTTGAAGAGAGAATTCAAGTTTGTAAATGTGTAGATATATCATCAAAAAATTAAAAGACTATGCAATACATATAATAATTTGTAATTGCTAAAGACTGATTTAAGAATGAAAGAAAAAGCAAATTCTTTCCTCTTATTTTTCTTAATAATTAAGAGGTTCCAAGGTGGGCATAAAGAGGATGTGGGCTTTACATATAGTGAGTTGATTCCATACATGACTGTATGATTTCAGAAAGTTAAAGGAAAACCAATGAAATTAGCAGGCACAGTTTTGGATTACAAATACCCCAATGGTCGTCCAATTATAGCTGCTAAATTTCGTGACACACTTTCAATGTTAAAGTTTGTACCACCAGTTTACCAAAACTTTTACTTGAATTTGAAATCAGATGGTGGATGTGAAAATGATGAACATGACATAATATAAGTCGGTTGTTTCTTAGTAAACGTCTTACATTGTAAACTTTTGTATTTTTACTTTGTTATAAAATGCAAGCGTCTCTTTAAAAATCAATATATTTTATTGTACATTTGCAGTAAGTTAGTTCAGTACCTTCCTAATGCAATGCCATTATTTTGTTGCGGATGATAATTTTCCCCTTTAGCTATAGAAAATTTAATAAAATACTTAATATCTCAAAAACGTATTTTTGTGGGCATTATTCCTTATTCCACTAAGCCATTCAATTCTTTCTTCTTCTTAAATTCTTAAATGATCATTATTTTTTAATATGATAATGAAGTATGAATTAAAATAGATAAAAGAAGGAAATCCTGAGCACAATAATCCTTCACTAACTTTGTTTTGGATAACCTTAATAGGTTCTTTATATTATTCAAATTTGGCTGAAAATGTCAACATTATAATCAAATGTTAAATCGTCTGTAAGCTATTTTCTAACAAATAGTGCAGGCCCAATTATAATATAAAGATAAATAATCAAACAATGAGACTTCAGTTGAATATTTTTGGATGTTTGTTGGTATCTACATTTTATTTCAAGGGCTCAAGCGAATTAATTCTTGGAAGCCCAAGCTGCCCATTAACTCACATTTTATACAATTTCCACAATCTCTGATTATTGCATTTCAGATACATTGACTGCCATATATAAGATAATACAATTTCCTATTTCCCCTATCCTATTGAACGCAATTAAAGATTATTCCTCAAGTGGCTACAGGTTTATTGCTTCCTGTAGCTAACACCATTTATGTAATTTAATATGATATGCAGGACAGGTATTTTAATGAGGAACCTTTTGACAAACCTTCGGGATAGAGTGTAAGTATAGAGAGGAAGCCTTGTAGTCCCTTTTTTAAACATCATTATATAATAATTCTTGTTTACGGGTCAAAGTTACCTTTCGTAACTACCAATTTATCTTTTAGCTATATTTTTCAGATTACAACACAGTATACAGTTTAAATATCATATATTTTACTCATAGAGTTGTTTAAGTATTGCCCATGTTCTAGAGTGTGAAACTTAAGCAATTTAAAATACTTAAATTTTAAAATTATCATTAAATATGTAACATAGGTCTAGCAGTGTTTGGTGAAATCAATAAGAAAGGAAGTGTTTGTGAGTATAGAGGTGAATATATTTCTATATACAATCAAGTGGAAGACAGAAAAAGAACCACAGATGGAATGGGAACTTAAAGCAATAAATTCATGAATCATTCTAAATTTTTGATGGATTTTATCAAGGAAATGTTGAAATAGAAAAAAATTATTTAGTAAAAATGTTTAATTAATAGGCTTGCTCCCTCTGAAAAAATATCAGTGGAAAAGAGATTCTTAACAGATGAGTAAAACAAGCTTAGCAGCAGAATTTCAATTATCACAAAAGGAACTTAATACACGAGTATGGAGAAGGAAATATGATCATGTAAATTAACAACATTATGAGAAGAAATATACTGGTCATAAATTAATGTAGTCATGTATACAATTCTCATTAGGGATCATGCAAAGAATATATGCAAATTTAAAAAAAAGGTACTCACTTTCTAATTGAGTAGTTATTAATCATGCAACAAACAGAAATAAAAGTCAAGGATATGAGAATGCAACTAAGAGCACAATAAAGATGTTATCACTTTCTCCTAGAAAAATTTCTATTTTTCAAAATCTTAAGAAATAAATCATTGAGAGAAAATAATTATCTTATAAGATAGTGCTCATATCCTACAATCTGAGGAGCTTAAATAACTTACCCATTAAAACCATCAAATTTCTACTTTAGTCTTGGTTTTGATTCCCAGTGGGAATGGGATCTTCACTCAGCATCAGTTAAAGAATGATAGAATTATTAGGTAGCAGATCCATTAGGATCTAGAAATTCCAATGTGGTATGCTGGAAGGGCAAATACAGCATATATCACTTTCAAGCCAATGACAATTTACCCTCCTTAAATGTCACTTGCACAAGTCTTAGCCCTAAAAAGGCTGTAGTGTGTACTTTGTTGGAACACCATCTTCATCCTGCATTGTGTAGGAAATAGCATCAGTTCTGTAAATGTCCTCCCATTGTACTCTATGACAATGCACAATGCCACCCATGTTACTTAACAGTCCAACAGCAGGGGGGTGGGGAGATTCTTGAATATCTCCCTACTCCTCTGATTGATCCTATGTGATGCTGACCTCTTCCACAATCTTAAGGAACCACTGTGGAGAAAATCATTTCATGCCAGTGGAGCCAATGTGCATGCAACAGGCAACTCCTTTGGTAAAATGTCCAGAAATAGGACTGCCACTGGCACCCAGCATCACTCCACATGTGTGACATGGGTCATACATATAACTGGGGTCTATATTTAGGGATCTCAGTCATTTAAAATAACTTTTTGGATTTTATGACCATGTTTCCATGATTTTCTTTTCAACCCTTGTATGAATGATATTGCAAAGAGGTGATACATTTCATTCAAGAAGAACATATTTTATTTATTCATGCATAGATTGGTCTTCTCTGTAAATCAACTACAGAATTTTTATTCCAGAATCTGTATTACATTTTAGTTTTATTTTCCATTTTTACTAATCAAGGTGATTATTCAGTTGAAAATGATTAGTTATAGCTGAGGCTATTTCAAAATATTGAACATTATCATGCTAACATAAAACATTACATATTAGAAATTCTATGCACATATCTATATAATAAAATTAAAATATCTGTATATATTATATTTAACTAGCTCAAATTAACTCTCTCTTGTATGAGTCAAATTTAAAATTATCTGAATTTTATTCTTAAAGGTCAACTTATACATGAGTATAAACAGTATGTGCACGAATCAGCAAAATAAGTTCAAGGAAAGAACATCAAGATAAGGATACAAATATGCAGAATGCATGAGGGGAAGAGATCTAAAATAGGTTATTCAAATAAAAGAAAAATTTTCTAAAGTATAATGGATGGAGGAAAGGGGAAGGAGTATACTAGAATACGACATTTAGTGGAAACAAGATATAAAAATCCATAAGATGATCGCAAAGCAAATGTTCACATTTAGATAGGCTCTAATACACAGACAGCTGTTTATCTTTCTGTCTCTAAGGTATGGAAGAGTGAGGGTGGTTATACATTTACTGCTTTTTGGTGATGAAGATAATGATGATATCATTTTGGTATCAATTTTCTCCAAACATTTGAGCATCAAACCTTATAAAAATGTGCATGGAATGTATTATTAAAGTATGAGATTATGTATTGGTATCTTGAGTTAAATAATAATATTAATTTTTTAGCTTTGGAAATATAAAGTAATATATATAGCTTTGCTAAAGAAAATATACATACATAGAATGTCCTTTGAAAGGCAATAAAAATAACATTTATATATTTCATTTAATTGCTCTTCAATTGAATACATAATATAAATTCTCAAAAAACAGCTTGTTAACATTGATTTAAGTAGAAGTGAAGAAACTCTTTAGGTAACTTGTTGTACAGCCTTAAACTATGAAACAGAGGCCCATTGCAGCATTTCCGGTTCAGTTAAAATTTAGGTGAAGAGCTAAGCTCATTTGAATGCAAATTATGGTGGGTGTTAGTAATAGTCATGAGCATTGGTAGGGTATTTTTAATGTAAGGAAGAGTGGAGAGAATACAGAGACATTGTAAAGGTAGAAATTTAAGTTTCTTAAGTATTTGTCAAGATGGAGAGTATAGATGTATTCTAACAATATTTTTAGGCTCCTGTTTTGTTTTATAAAAACCTTTTTACTGCTGTTTGAATCGCCCCAAAACATTTGAAACGTATAATAACATTTTGAATGAAACCAAAGGAAGCTGCTGTAATTTTTTACAGAAAAATTCATATTTTCAATAAGATATTCTATTAAGTATGCCATAAACTTATTAAAATAATGTAATGATTTTTTTCTGTAAACTGTAACTGTATATAAATATCCAAGGAGAAATGGACATGAAAAAAGTCTGACAGGACCGGGACTCGAACCCAGGTCTCCCAATTGCCGGTCGGTTGCCGTCAGACTTTTTTCATGTCCGTTTCTCCTTGGGAATTTTCCTAGGTGCATGCCTTATCGTGCAAAGTACCTAAAATCCTTTCCTTGTGTGTATATAAATAATATGCCATAAACTTATTTTAATAAGTTTATGGCATATTAGTTAACATAGCAAGTTTACTAAATACTATAGTACTTCTACAGAAAGTTATAGCGGCATGAGATAGATAAGCACTGAAGACCTCAGGTTAAATCACTAAAGGAAGATGTTGAGAGAAAGTGCATAATTTTTTGTATAAACTAGAGTCAATTGGCATCCAAGGGTGCAGCTTCTGGATTGATTAATTTGGTTATAATTAATCATAAATTATAGGATTTATTAAATACTGTACTCTTAGTAACCATTGATACTTAACAATGAAAGCAAGAGAGAGAGAATGCCTCCTGCTTATACATAAATATCCAAAATATTTGTGACTCAAAGAGTAATTTGTGTTTCATATTAAGCATAATGTTTGCTTTGTCTATTTCCAGTAGACAGGAACTTTATAATCAAACTCATGCATATCAGTGTAATACTAATAGTTGAAATAAAGTCATGTACTAAATAATCATGCCATATTTTTGATATACACAAATTCTGAAATATTTATCTTCAATGCAGATTGGACTGTGCTTAATATATTTTTTCTTAGGATGAACACATATTACCCTTAAGCTTAATTTACATTGTCTATTATTTCTTGAGATCATAACTCTCTTTGCTCAGTAAGGCTCATTCAATCAAATTAATACATTCAATCAAATTTTGGCCGATCCGACAATGAGCGTAAAATAAGGGAAATAGATGCTAGGACTCGTCGTTTTAAGGACTCATTCTTTCCGCAAACAATACACGATAATAACAAGATAAAGAAATAGCTCGAACATCCTGTGTTTACACCCCCTGCCACATGCTGAAAGGCGGCTTGTTGGGTATTGATGGAGTGTAGATGTAATACTATGTGCATACTTGAATTCCATGATAACGTAATTTAGATCCTTCATGAGTCTCATTATGATAAAACTGCCTTAATTTTGCCAGTGTGATTTCTGCAATGTTATATTTTTTGATTAAGATATTTTTGTTGCTAACTTCCTAAAATAAAATTATCTCCAATAATGAGCAAGTCATACTTTCCATGTAATTTTATAAGAAACAGAAAATTTTAAATCTTGATTTAAACACAAACAAATACTGAGCAAGTCTTACTTTCCATATAATTTTATAAGGAACAGAACATTTTAAATGGTGATTTAAACACCAGTTCAATCTCTGCTCAATCTCATGTATGTACATAATGCTAATTTTTGCTCTTCTCTTTCATACAGAACACTCAGAATTAGTACCTCAGAAATGCCTTTCTTTTACAGTATTTCTGCAACATCTTTACTTCTCTATCAAATTACAAGATTTCATGGTTGCTATTACATCTCTTTATTTATTCTGCCCAACATTTGAATTTAGTTATCTTAATTAACTGTTTTCAGTCCACTGTAAAGACCTTATGCTGAGTATATATTGATTGAAATAAACAAATAAATTTGTCTCCTACACTTTAATTTTGGACCTTATAAGTGATACTTTTCTTTCTGTATCTTTTGTCTTAAGCTTATTGGAGCATAGTATTATGGAAGCATTTCTATATTTAAGAAATTTACCAATTAGGGTAATAAATTATTGTATAGTAGCTAAGATATTTTTTAAAAGTACTATGTCACATTGTATATGATACATCTTTGATACTACAGTAACTAAAAAAGGCAAAAAATCTATGAAAATGTAGGTATATCATTTTCATTATCAATAAATTATGATTGATTTTATTCCTAACTTTTATTAGTTTCATGATCCTTATATGTTCTACAATAAGATTAATGTGATGGATGACAGTATTTACTTAATATTTATTTGGATTATTTTTAACTTTTATATTCAAGTTAATGATTTTCTTGATTCATTTCTTGAGTAGTTGGCATCCCCTACTTTACCATAAAGTACACATAATCTTCTGCAAGATGGCAATAATTCAACATACTATACTTGACACATGCTTTTGAACAACAATGATTGTTCCTCCCTTTCTTCCCTTTTTAGGGTCAAGTATTATTTTCTTTCTCTCTATCCCCAACTAGTTTTCCATTATAAATTTTGATGCAATTCTACATACCCTACATCTGGACTATTTCATGCTTACCTATTGTGAAAGAGCTATTTTGTGTCATCCTACATTCAACTGAATATTTACTGATCGTTTCTTATTCAAATGGTAACAATCCAATAATTGAATTTTTTTTCTATACCACTTCATATTTTGATATACACATTTCTATTGTGAAAACATAGCATAAAGTTAACTAATTATTGTGAGTGACAAATAGCTCATTAATGTTAATTAATGGTGGAGCCATAACTACCTCCTAAGGAAAATCAGGCATGAAAAAAGTCTGACTCTAACCAGGAATCTTTCACATAGCCCTCATCTCCGATGATTAAATTCAATTAGCTCAAGTCTGGGATGGCACTAATTTGACTGGTAGGCAAGAAACATGTAAATGTATCCCAGTTTCTATATTGTATGTCTATGGCCTTGAACTCATACAGTATTTGTTAGTAAAACACTGAAGGAAGTAACTACATTTCATGTTTTATTTGCAGACTCAATAAGACTCCACCAGAAATTGCATAGAATATGAATTCAGCAAAATCAATGCTAGAAAATATTTCATGTTGGTTGTTGACCTTTTGATTATCAGAGGTATATTCTTAAATTGACAATAATATTTCAAAAATATCATTTAAAAAAGACTCAAATCCATGGCTTCTTGAAGTTTGATACTCCATGATATATCCTTGGAGAAGATTCCAATAAGTTTACAGTGAGAGATTTAAAATTCACCCACAATATATGCAAGAAAAAGGAAATTGATATGTTAATATTTTCTCCATATTTACTCTTCATATTGGGGGAAACAAAGTATCGAAGTCAGCCAATTAGTAATTAGTTCGCCCTTTTCATATGCATAACAGCAGATGTATTTGTTTCCTTGGCAGAGGTTAAGATTTATTTTCATATTTTGTTAAAGTTGAATGGCCAGAAAAATTTTAAAAGCAGAATGAATAGAAAATGTGTTTAATTAAGGTATATGTATATCCTGATATTTCTTTTTTCCTATTATTACAACACTGAATTTTTCTTTCTCTGAGCTAAGGCATTAAGTTCACTTAAACATAGAAACCTGACTTATTTAATCAAAAGGCAAGCAAATAAAAATCACAAGTAGCAGAGAAGAAATGATAGTTCAAGAGAAATCATTCTGGTAGAAGGATTTCATAAGGTGCAAAATGTAAATATTGTAGAACTCACTTCAGTACTGTTACTTTTGTAAGCTAAGGTATCTTCAAGTAACATTGAATAAAGGTCTTG
Organism: Ladona fulva; assembly: GCA_000376725.2. Classification (NCBI taxonomy): domain Eukaryota; kingdom Metazoa; phylum Arthropoda; class Insecta; order Odonata; family Libellulidae; genus Ladona; species Ladona fulva. The sequence continues at coordinate 142,554 of KZ308238.1, forward strand.
AATTTAAATGTGAGAAAAGCATCAAATGAAAGATTGTGTTACTAAAAGTTTTCTGTTTCCAAATAGAAAAAAAAATTAATGTGATTGGCCTTAAAAAATGAGGTTTAGAAGGGTCACTTAACTAATCATTGGAAAGACTGAAAATCACTGCATAAGATTATTCTAAGAAACTATGAGCATTTTCTTGGATAAACTATTTCAAAACTGAATTTCTTTAATGAAATTTATAAATCAATTTTTTTACATTGTACCAAATTTCAGTGGTTGAATTAATTGTTATTACATACTATTCATCATAAGAATGTGGGGCCATATTGGTTTTGTAGTGGATTAATTATGTACTTCCTATACTTGTTTTTCGTCTTATATACGTTTTGCCATTTTCTGCATGTTAGGCCTCCTTTCTCATAAGTAATAAACGGTTATAATTTTAACTCAAATAAGTTTACTTAAACATTTCTTAAAATAACTTATTTCACTTAAACATAATAATGACTTAATAATTGCTGATTGCTATTAACCGCTTTAATCTGTAAGGATTTTATGAGAGTTGTAATGAGAGAAATCCATTATATTTATAGAATCTAATAAAAAGGCATTAAAACCAAATAGATTTTTTTAAACGCAACAAAAGATTCATTTATACCCTCAATATATTTATCGTTAACAATATGAGTTCAAAATTAGTCTCTAAATTCGACAAAACTCTTAAAGCAAATAGCTATTTCTACATTTTATTGGTTAGAAATTCAATATAAGGACGCGTAAAATTACTAAGGTTTTGCAACACAGGTTTATCATTATACATTCTGCAAAGCACACTAAATGTTTTATTTCGATATTTTTAAAGATAGAAAACGGGGAGGGGAACTTTTGTATGACTTTAAATTCGGGCGTCTAGGTATGTACTACCTATATCTGCTGCCGATTATTACGGAAAACCATTCATATGCTCTAACGATGACTTACAATTTGTATCGGGAATCACCATAAACCTCAAATGTGATGATCGAAAAGCTCGCTGTAGCATAATCTTCTTGCTTTGACAACGACATTGAAGAGCTTAGTTCCTGTCTGCAGATGAAATCTCCTCTACCCTTTGCACATTTCACCGTCGTCCGTTTTCCCGTCGATTGAAAGCCGCGGGTCGTTCCACATTCACGAAACCGGTAAAGCAGCGCACTTTACGTTCCATATTTCGAGGTCAACGCCTCGCATAAAAAAATGAGTCTCCGTCGAAAGAATTGAAAATTCTTCGATACGAAGATCTGCCTTTACGCTATCGCAAGCATTTCTGCAAATCTATCGAAATCATCTCGTAGATAAGAAGTCTTGATATCATCACGAGATTTCTCGAAATATTTTCATTGTCATGTTAAAGCTGGCTACACAAAATTATGGCCTGGGCCAACTTAGATTGTACATAAACAAGAAAAATGGCACGTAAATTTTAAGGGCCTGCTTTGTCCTAGTAACAATAAGTTCTGTGGACGTATAATTCATTTAAAGATACGTGTGCATATAAAGATATGTGATATGCCGCTTGCCCTTCAAGAAGGTCCACCCATGATGGCTCTCCTCTTCCACAGACTTCCTACCGTCTTCATTCTTCCATGTTCTTCTATCTTCAAGAGTCGACTGCCATCTGGCAAATGAGATATGAGTGTCCTCTCCTACTTTTGCTGTTGACCATTTCTATTGATTCAACGAAAACACATTCTTCTCTCATGATTTTCTTGTCAGTTCCCTTTCTCTTTTGCATAGTCTTCAAAATCTTCCTCTACCAACCCACTCTCCTCGATGCCTTCTCATTACTTAAACTTTCCACCCAATTAATCTTTATCATCCTTCCCATTGTCCACATTTCAAGCGCATCTCCAACCTTCTTTTATTTTCCCCTCGAGGCTCCCATGCCTCTGTTCCACATAATGCCGCACTCCAGACCAAACATATTAGCACTCCTCCACTTATTTTTATGATAGTCCATGAAGCAAATTTCGTTGTTATAGGCTACGCTTCGTATCTTTTTCTTTACATACCACTAACAATTAATAACATAAATTAATACCAGCTATATATAATGCTTCAAATAATTTATTTAAAAAATTACAAATTTAAGACAATATTGTNTACTGCTCATGTCTGCGATAAAATAAAAGCTAGTGAGGTATGAACGATGCTAACTGATGGAATACATCCTGGTAGCTTATTTGTGTATCACATTTCATTTAAGTTATTTTAATATACTTCATGGAATTTTCCCACTCATAATATTCAAGCTTATTGAGGATGATGACAGTTATCAGCCTCATTCCTCATCATGTAAGGTTCATTTCCCATACAAAGTAGTGGTAGTAGTAACGTTAAAAGTGCTTCGACAGCTGAGGTCATTTTGCACGTAATTCCCTACAGGGAATCGAACTCAGGACCGCTTTCACCGAAGTGGAACGCGTTGCCCACTTGGTTACCCGGGAGCTCGAGCCCCTTCAAAGATTTTGGTCGCTAATGGTTGAGGGGTTAGAGGTTAAATTGACTGTCTGAGATATTTTCGAGGACAGCTACAGAAGTGACTTCAAAATTAAAGTCACTAAATTCAACAAAACTCTTTGGGTAAATGGCTATCTCTACATTTTATTGGTTAGAAATGTAATAAAGGACGCGTAAAATTACTAAGGGGTCAATCATATGTTCTAAGGATGATTTATAATTTATATCGGTAACCATTATGAATTCAATTGTGAAAGCAACAGCAATGTATGTAGTACTTCATTCTTCATCTTGTCTTGTGAGTTTCATTTCCACCCTAGTTTTTCGAGCTTGATCTTTTTCGGGCCTCGCTGTTTTCATACTTTCTTCTCCGTGGCATAACTGGGTAATGTGGGGTTGTCACTCAAGCCTAGAACATTTCATAGGCCTAAAATCAGAGCCGTGCCCATCTTATTCGCCGCCAGCAAAAGCATACATACATTTTCTGATTTGCAGGTAAAAATTATTTTGAAAGACTGAAAAATCAGCGTTTCGTGACTTCGTTCCCCTGCTTACATTGGTCTCCAAACATCAGTAAGAAATAATTATGCATTTTCCGTATGCAGTCATAGTAAATTGTCTTTATGAGTTAATAGTTCACATTAATTTCGAGTATCATTATCATCGCAATGCGAATAACTTGATATGATTTGTATTAAATCTTTTTTTCGCAACTAAATATGGAAGTTTCTAGTAAAAATCGTATTGCGACATAAATAACCCACTGCACATATAGTTCTCTTTCTTGTCTTGAGTTATCCCTAATCAATTCTTCTAAGTGATTGCCAATCTTTAAATCCACATCATAAGCTTTCCTAAATAAATCGTTTGTCACACAGAAAACAACAATCAGTGTTGTTGTAATAATAAGAATAGTTGGCTACGCTTCTATCGCCGCTCTTTGGATGCCACCGCACCCATAGGACCGCGGCTCTGCCTAAAATATTTCTAAACGAATCTCTTTGTCAGCAATGGCCAGCCCAGTTATTTCCACTCGTCAAAGCTGTTTAAAATGGGGCCGATATCACTAATCACCATTGCCCAGGGCGGAAAAGCGCCTTCTCTATGCAGCGAGCGTACTCTGATAAGCGCGCCAGAGGAAGAGGAAGAGAGGGGTGGTGGTGGTGAGGGGGCGATCCAGCAGCGCTCAGTCCCAACGCAGTGGCTCTGGAAGGAGGTCGTCGAGGCTCTTTCGAATTCTTTCGAAGAATGTGAAAGATGCTGTGAAACCCACGAGTGCTCCCACTCAGCGCTACCTACCATACGGGAAACTGTGATAGACTTTCCGTTGGATTTTATTATCGTGTGACACTGTGCGGAGAGAATTTTTGTTCGTATCCCGGTCATCTGCTTGTGTTTTTCATCGAATGGTTTTCCGATCGGAGATGGCGATGAGAGAGTGAGAATTGGAGAGTTGAAACCGAAAGACGTCCGGCAAACGAGTTTCAAACGTAAGTACTGCCCGTGTTGCGGATGTGAATACGCGATCCGCTTCGTTTTTTCCGGTTTTAATCTCGACAGGAAGGTATCTTATCTGCAGAACAGCACAACCATATAGATTATTTACCGATAGTCAACGCCTTTTTTTATATCGAAACTACCCTCACTTTTCTTTCTCCTCGTTATCTCCAAAGAGCGTACTTGCGGGAAACCCAGGTGCGATGCCGTCCTCTCGAAGGCTCACGAGGCAGAACAAGTTGTTTTTCCCGCGATGCGTGTTTGGCCGCCTTCTTGCGCATGACCCAAAATGGAAAAACAAATAAAACCGTTTTACGTTAATAATGCCGTAATGGTTAAGACGTTGTTACAGAAATTCCATCGAGGAAATTACGGTTTTCAGACATTCGACCTCTATGCCGAGGGAAAGAAATTAAACAAAACAAACTTCACGGTGATTTATCTTAAAAATAACTCTGAAGACTTATTTTTATTTAGCTATTGTGATATTTTGATATTTATGTTTGAGACCCTGACCCGGGTCAATCCCTATGACGGTCCTGTAATAAATCCTACAAAATGGTCAATAGAAAGTCAGTAAATGAGTAGACCTTCCGATGGGGGTTTTCCAACGACAATGACAAATTTGCTCTCAAGTTAACAATTTGTTGGATGAACCCAATTATTCTGAATGAGCAGAATGTGGGGGAAATACATATAGATCGCTACTCGAATATCATTTACCACATGTACCCAATTCATAAAGGGGAGAGCGTAATGCAGTTTAATCACCTTCAAATTATGTTAATCATACTGCTACTATATGATAATATCATATGATATCATATGTTAATTATACTGCTGCAATAACCCATATACTTCGCCGTTCTCCATCTCTTCGAGAGCTGCAAATATGATCGACATCTGATATTGGATCTCGCTGTATTTCTTGGGCATATCAATCGCTGTGTATTTTTGTTTAAAAGTTGTTCTTTAATGGACCAAACAAAACGCAAGCCAACGTTAGATCTAATACCCGTGGTGTTCATTGGGAAATATGTCAGATTACGTTAAAATAACAGAATAATGCAACATACAGATTATTATACAGATTTGATGAATTATATTGACTCATATATTTTGTACTCTGATTTTTAACAAGGTCTTTTAGTTTTTTATTGTTGGGTACAATAAAGGCGGAGGAAATTTTCCGCGAATCAAACTTCCTACGGGCAGAGATATGACACAGCTCTGTTAGGAAATATGACACGATGCGGGAACAAGAAAAAGTTTTACAAACTTAAGAAAAACCTCGACTTTTTCCTGTTACTTCATAGAGTCCAACTACGAAGTCACGGCCCAAGCAGCTGGTTTTAAAACACGACGCGTTGCATCTCAGGAATACATCTTCTTCAGGTTCTTCGAATATAAATATAGAGCAATGTATTCGAATAAAAGTTTAGCATCACCATAGTCATATGAAAGTTGACGTCTTTAACCGACTTCATGGCTGATGTTGCTTATGGTAATTACGCATATACCGATAAATGCACTATAATTATCGCAATATTGTATATTATTAAGCATTTATTGGTTGGATATGTCAGTCGGAAATTTTTTTTTCTATAAACTGTAAATACTTCATCTTTTAAATAGCCGGTTTCGAGTTCCAGAAAATGCTGTACTAAATCTAAGGCACAAAAACCGTGGTTCACAACGAATTTTGGTTTACTTTTCAAACTTTCGTTTTCTGGTTGTGTAAACGACTACAATTGACATTAGCTCACAACAATTATCATTGATTTAAAATTTTAGGAAGCATCCTAAAGAATGATTAACTACAATTCAGATTGAGGATTCGTGGAGAAGTTCGAAATTCAGTCAACAATTCCTCGATTTAGAAGGACTAAATAAACACCAATTGATATATTAGCTTGGCTTAAAAAGTTACAGAATAGTTTGCCGTTATCTGTGCCTTAAGTAAATTGATCAATTCAATTAGATAATTAGGTTTTTCTCTGTTCCTTTCAATGATTTATTTGCGCAAACATAAGAATGATTGTAGTTACGATGTCAAGCAAAATTAGTCAACCATTTTACTTAGTTTACCAGTATCTTTTTGATTGGTTCCCATAATTAGAAAAATGTTTTAAATCATACAGATAAATATTACATAATATTTCAACGTCTAACGAATTGAGTTCTCATGGAAAGTATCATTTACATCATGACTTTTGGAGGTAATTACACTTATTTGTTCATAAAAGAAATTTTAAGTGACCACCGCACAGTGGGCTAGAATCGAAAAAAGCTGACCAAAAATAAGAAAATGGTTTTTTCGAGCGCGGACTTTGAAACTTCGCATGGCTATTCTTACATAAATTCTGCATATAACTACCAAATCATTTACTTTGATATATTAGAAACATATAAATTTATACATGATTACATAGGAGTACAAAATTAATTTAATAGGTAATATACTTTTGCCTTCGTTAGCTAATATCTCAAAAGTAAGTGCAAATAATGGAATTCCTAAATTATAAATTTAGCGTATTATATCGAAAAATTGAAATGAATCGCATGTCAAGCGCTAGCAACCATTTCGGTATAGTAGGTTATTAGTTTTCATCGCATACTACATCGCATAGGAGAAAACTATCGAGGGTAGAAAAGGTGGAGCAGATAGTCCGATAATTGCAGTCGTCTTCAGGAGTGTTTTTCAGATTGTCCAAGACCAGACCTTCGATCTTTCTGAATTCAAAATTATGTGGAACAAATTTCTAATAGACCGACCAACCGATGTATCGATTTAAATTGCATCTCCATAACTTATCTAAAAGAGAAAATCGTTCAATTACGACAGCAGGATTTCCTTTTAGTAGTACACGTAGACACTTCGTTTACAGGAATCTTCATTGGTAAAGGGATTGAGAGTTACTTCACAGCAAAGCAGCGTTATCTTAAATGAGAGCTTGCCGATTGGTAAGTGCTTTAATGCAAAGTGACAATTGTATCAATTAACCAATAATTAATGAAATTGCATTAGCTTAAATTGTAGTAGAGATAGTAGTTATCAAATAGTCTCCCATTATATATTAATATTATGCATATTCAACGCTTTTGATAGTTGGAAGTTATTTATTTATTTTTCACCTACAGCAGAGAAATGTCAATTTAAAGTGATAATGTAACAGGTTACTACTTAATTCTTCAGCCTAACGATACCAAATGTAAATAAAGTGGGCGGCACTGCGATTCAACCGCCTCTTATTACCCATATTTTCACCTAAGGTACTCATTTTTACCGTCTCAGTCGACCACAAATCCCCAAAAAATACGGCAGATGAACATTCGCCACTACGCCACCGAAATCAATTAGTAATTAGCCCAACATGACAACAATTATTCCACTTGAGGTGATATAAGGAAATTGAGGACATCAATGGAATTTGCATATAAATATAACGATCTGCGGCTAATATCTTCACAGGAAAGTTAACGAGGCAAAATATTGATTTATTAATTATATGCAATTCAATTTGGCCATTTTGCCTTATGGAGACGTTCTAGAGGAGCCTATCAACCAAGTTGATTACTATCAACACGTAACGTTGCCTGGCATTCGCATGAAACACAAAAACCCTCCTCCCTCCAAAGATTGTATGAGTATAATTCATTTTACATAGTAGCGATATACGATATTCAATAGGTTAAATACAAGGCATGGAAAGCCCACAGATGTATAAAAAAATTTTTTATCTCTTTCCCGTTGGAATATCAGTAGAAATTCAACTCGAGGTCTCACCCGCGTGGTTCTGGGTGATTTCCACCTACCTAGATCCAATGTACCCAAGGAAGAATTCCTGAAGAAAAATGTTGTCGCCCCCGGGTGGGCTCGAACCACCAACCTTTCGGTTAACAGCCGAACGCGCTAGCCGATTGCGCCACGGAGGCTATTGTCTGTTATATGCTAAATCCTAAACTGTTTCGTTTTGCATCTCCTATTCAGTTATTAGACCTCTCAATCATTTTATTTTGAATATTAACTTGGCAGATGTCTATGTTTTTGTGTATGTCTATGTTTTTACCCTGCAAGCCGCCTTTCGGCGTGTGGCAGGTGGTGCACGCACCATGACTCTATTTCCCTAATCGATCTATTTCTCTGATCTTTCTCGCATTATCGGAACGGCCTGTGTAGCATGGTGAACGCATTATAACCGCTACATCAAGCAGGCAGATCATAGCATGTTAACGATTTACTTACCGAATTGATCGATTTCGGGGATATTAATGTCCTAGTGATTCATCTGCAGCTCTCTCGTTGCGTTATTCGAGTGAACTGTTCCTCATTCATTTCAATTTATTACGCAGTACAATATCTTGCCCCATTGTCCCCCAAAACTTTCCATCCTGCTTATTATGTGAATGGAAAGATCATCGATTTTTTATGTCAATGTACCAGTCATTTGGGTTCAATTAGTATTCTCCGTAATGCGGGAACATCGGATGCATAATTACACCTATGAATGAATGAATAAACGAATTGGCTCTTTATTAAGGCGAGGTCAGGCCAATTTGGCTTCTATTCCACATAACCTCAATTGCAAAATACGTAGTTAACTTTAATATTTAGAGTTAAAACAAAAAATACAACAGAATAACAAGTGTGAAAAATAGCGATACTATATAACAAGTGTGAAAAATAGTATCGCTATTTTTCACACTTGTTATTCCTTGGGATTTAGCCGCACAACTTCAATGTGCAAAATTTAACACCTTTACCTCATTCTTTTCAAAAAATACAACAACAACGCAAAAGATTTGGGTTTGCGGGGAAAAATCTTCTCAAATAAGGTTCAAAAATAGTTTAGTACAAAAGTTTAAAGTACAAAATCTCCACCGTGCGGGAAAACACCCGCAAGAAGAGGGGTGAAAAAACCGCGGAAACACTGAGTACATAATGATCATAGTACATACTTATATCCAAAACTGCGCCCAGCCTATCTGCCGCCCGGATGCAAAAATAATTTGCCGCCCCTTAAAATTAAATACCAAAGCCATATATTTTCTGATTTGCAGGTAAAAATTATTTCGTAAGAATTTGAATAATCAGAGTTTTATGACTTCGTTTCCAAGCTTCCATCGGTCACAAAACATCAGTGGCAATTAATTATGCATATTACGTATGCTGACACAGTGACTAGTCATTTTGAGTTAGTAGTTCACATTACTTTTCGTTATCATTATCTTAGCAGCAATAGTCTCCGGATGTGTCAATAAAACACGAAAAGCTAATTGCATATTAAGAAGGACTCCGATCAAAAATCTAGTAAATATATATTCCAAAACCTGAGGAGGATATATGCTTGGTACCAAGAAACCGTTTATTCGTTTCAATTCTTCTATGAAATCCATTGCACAAATATTCCTTTATCGTCTTGAGTTATCCCTGTTTATTTCCCCTGAATGTTTTTAGGATCTTCATCAGAAAATAGGTGGAAAATGAGCACGGAGCTGTTTTTTAAATCAGTGACAGGCTAGGTAAAAATCTGGACATCTGCGAAGTCGCCCTAGGTATCGAAAACTCGAATAATAATTATAATACCAAATCGATTAAAAATCTAAAATATTACAGGGCGATTCTCCCAAAACTATTAAAGCGGGTAGTGAAATCAAAGCTTGTGGGCATTTGTAAGAATTGGAAAGCCAACTAAAAGAGAAAAGCAAACCGGATGGAGCATCTCGGAAGAAAGGAGCATTTGGGCTTCATCGAATGAAAGTTGGAGTGTAGGAGAGCAGCGGATATTTGAAAAAAAAATATATTCTCTATCAGCTAATGATCCTAAAACTTGTGGATCATCGGAAGTTGTGTTGTTTAAAATAGAGTGATGGCGAATCTGACTTAAGGAAAATAACCATTGTGCTTCACAAGCATTCATTCTCAGAAATAAAATGTACCGACAGACGCACAATCCTGAATGTCTGTGGAGGTAATGGATCTAAAACAAAACGTCTTAAATGGGCTTCTTTCTTAATATCGAATGCAGACAGTACAGCGGGAGGTTTATAAGTTGCGACGGGGAAATGTAGAAAGTATTATGAGCTTTTTCTTTCAAGATTCCTGCTATCTTATCACGACGAATGGAATATTTTCCCCAAAGAGAAACGGACATGAAAAATTGCCAACGGCAATTGAGAGACCCGGGTTCGAGTCCCGGTCCCATTAGACTTTTCTCATGTCCGTTTCTCCTTGGGGATTTTCCTAGGTGCACGCCTTATCGTACCAAGTCACCTAAATCCTTTTCCTTGTGGAATATTTTTCATTCACCTTTTGATACAGGATGAAGAAAAATTAAATTTTTTTCAATTGTTCATTTAATTTATTTCCCATTACTGCTCATGTCTGCGATAAAATAAAAGCTAGTGAGGTATGAACGATGCTAACTGATGGAATACATCCTGGTAGCTTATTTGTGTATCACATTTCATTTAAGTTATTTTAATATACTTCATGGAATTTTCCCACTCATAATATTCAAGCTTATTGNGGGTCAAAGTTGACCAAATTTTAAGAAAAAAGCCGGTCTTCGATTTTTCACAAATTTCTTCAATTTCAAGCCAACACTGAACCCAAATAAGCAAACTCATCGGGTAAAAAAGTATCATAAATCTACTCTTTATGCTTCATATTACTTGGTTTGAATGATCACGGTAGAATATTTGCTTAAGTTATACAACAAATGGCGAACTCATATTTTACGGCAAATTTTCACCTAAAGCGAGGAAAATAGTAGTGATATACCACGATGTACACGGACTAACTTATACCACGATGTTCTTTGAAGCTTCCTGAAGAAGAATCTGAAATAAAATCCTGCGACAATTTGCGACGCCGATTTATATATCGAATTTTCGATGGCGATGCGAGAGCCATATCCGCGCGGCGGAGCGTCACCTTCCATGACGTTTTGTACCCGATGAGTTTGCTTATTTGGGTTCAGTGTTGGCTAAATTAATGTAAGAATAGCCATGCGAAGTTTCAAAGTCCGCGCTCAAAAAATCCATTTTCTTATTTTTGGCCAGCTTTTTTCGATTCTAGCCCACTGTGCACCGCTTGGAACGCATTGACAGATCGTTATTTAATGATCATTCTCTTCCTGTCGGTATATGAAATAAATTGGGGCCATAGTTAAAGCTAGTAATGATGCCTAGAATGGATTCAGCGATAAGAATCTCGTTATTTGAAAGATAAAAGAGGTTGCTCATTAGACAAAAAATCTAAAAGTAAAAATACTGAACTATTGCTTGCAAGAGATTTACATATTGCGTGCGCTATGTATCTACGTTCTAAGTGATTCGTAAATATATTCCGTTTGCATAATCGTTCAAGCAATTTTGTTCTCCAATTACATACACGATGAGGCGACTAAGTCTGCGGAATACTTGATACGTCATTTGAGACGCACGTTTTTAGGAATGCAAATAATAGCTGAATTGTTTAACGATGAAGTAAATCCCTATGAATGACAATATAGCGAAAAATGGGATCGAATAATGAGAGTTTTCTTTATAGTAAATTGGACTGAGTCAAATTTTCTTCCGGAAAACAAACTTCTTTGTTTTCTAGAGGAAAGTTTCACGTCGCCACTTGCCAAGATAAGATCTACTTCTGACCATTTCATTGCAGCTGACAGCTCAATCTTTTTCATAAAGGTGTGCCTCATAAAATTTTATCTGAAATAGAGAAGGAACTTTGAACACGATTTTGAATCTCGAATTTCTCCAGTACATTACCAAATAATTTGACTTTCCGTACTTCAAATATTGAGTTTCGTACCGAATTTAATTAAATTAATTTAATTTGTATAACTTTAGCTAAATGTTATACTATTATTTAGTCAATTAATTTCAAGTAGTTGCAGGCACAGAATCTGAATTTTGGAATCCGTTGAGTCTCGTAATCTAAAATAATTGAGGCTAAGATTTTGCAGTGCTAACGAAAGTTACCAACTATACATATAAAATTACCAGAATTCATTCTTGATAGAAAGAGCTGAAGATGAAAAGCTGTAGACATAAAGAATAAGAGTTTGTTTGCCCCGTCATCCTGCGGAAGTTCTTTCTCGAGATAAAACCTTCCTTAATCAGCGGATATTTCTTTTTCCATCCAACTCTGTCGTCTTTTCTGAGTGTATAAAATTGTTTGAAACGTTGTCCGTAAGGAAATGAGTCATACTATTTAATCATTTCCTACTGATACACGGAGACGTTTTTCTGAGGATCACAAGGATCCTGTAATAGTTCGATCGTTTTCTTGACCCTCGTTCTCTAACGCCATTGCCTAAATTATTTCTTATTGTTTACAATTGAAACCAGTTGTTCGTTTGCACCAGTTATTCAGCACCTTCATGCCCATTTTGAATAATGTGCTTAAGTAATTGCGAAGTCGGACGAGAGAGCTTATTGATACAGATCCAGAAACTGCCGTTTCCTGGGGAACAAGACTTACAGCTGTAAACTGGCAAGCTCAAGATCCTCGTGTGCTTAACAAGCTCACTGCGGATACCTCCATTTCCAATGCATTTATCACTCCAACGGTGGAATGATCCGTAGTGAACGTGTTAATAGAATACAGATAGAAAAAAAAAACGATCAAGCCCATTGCGAGAGCTTCAGTTCCCACCTCCATTCACCTTATAGATAAAAGTATTCGACCCGAAGGCTGGTTTTGACCCTCAACCACCCCATCAATATCTACCAAAAGCTTTGCATGATGAAAAGACCATGTCTACCATGAGATAAGTGAGGAAAAAAATCGCAATAAATCTGCAATGAATTGAAAAAATTTTCTTGTGTTTGTACCTGGTGATGACTCCATAGTTGTCAATTAGCGAATTTGTCGCCAAATCTTGCGAATTATTCCTTCTTTAGCGACGTTTTTTTTCTATTTTAGCAACGTCTGGTATTACATGAAGCATTTTCTATCACGTCGACCTTCGTACTCTAAACATCACATTTTTTACTTATTGTAAATGAAAATAGCCACTAATTTCAGTTGCTGAAAACAAGACTAAACGATAACTCTAATTTGCGTAATTTCTTAACTGGAACTTTATGGAAGCGAATACGAGCTATTTTACTTTTTGATTTTCAGCGATACTTTTCTGAGTTTAACGACTTTTAAGTTGCTATTTAGCGATATTTTCAAAAATAAATTGGCATGTACGGATGGCCCGCGAGAGGGGAAACTGGTCGAAAGTAAAATTCTTGTGGAAACTACAGAGTACCTTATTTTCTCTATAGTGTTCCACCTAGTTAAGCTGGAACACAATGCTTACACGAGGAGTTTGCTCCTGCCTTCCACACCAGAATGCTGAGAGAGGAATATGTCCTCGAAGATCCAGAGCGACGACCCGATGAATAACACTTTTCATTGCATTCAATATGGAGTGACCTAAATGAATGCCATTATTCAGCGCCATTCGTACCTTAGTAACTTTCTTATTATCACAACCAAAAGTAGATGAAAGATACATTCTCCTTTATCCTTCACTAGAAAACGTACAAAATATCCGAGGATATACTTCGACCGACCTCTTTATCATACCATGAAATTTGACTTTTCGATCCTTGCTAAGCAATTTACTTTTTGCTCAACTGCAATTTGTTAATTTCAGGAATGTGCAGTTTCTTTTCGTTTTTTATTCTTCAGACTCATTAGAGAACAAAGTCTCGCTATTAGCAAAAGACCTGTTTTCCCACTCCTTCAAAGGATATTCGATAGTGAGGAGAAAATCACGAAGATCGTAGCTTGGACTAGTCGCTAAAGAAAAACGGTTTTATTCCACGAAAAATACTCAATAGTTATAGGTAAGGGAACTTCTGATCATCAAGATATGTTAATGAGTAGAAATGGTGTAGAATAGTTTATTTTAATACGCTGAAATTTGACATAATGTACAGACTACGGACTGTCTTTTTCTCCTTGGAAATATTTATTTGCAAGAGTAAAATATTCTATATCTCTGTAACTTATTGCACATCATTAGACCTATTAAGTTACTTGTATTCGGTGTTAAGTAATAGTTGTTACAATATTTTTGAAAAGGTTCACCATGTGCTTCATGTTATTAATTTTACACTTATACACATCTTTCCAACAGGTCAATGGGCCCACTAGAGATTTATTCACAGATAATGAAAAATCCTAATGACGTTTAGGGACATCGCCAGAACGATGAATGCAATGGCTGATGTTTAGCCTTTTCGAAGAATTCGTTCGGCTCACATGGTGTTCCCATTGTGCTTGAGCTCAGGGTATCAATGAATACAATGGCTGACTCAGCCATGGAAGTCCTTTGGATGGCAATGTATCTATATGAGTCGGAAACGCCGTGAATCATGCAGTGGGCGACTTCGGAATCTCGTCATAACTTTTTGTATTACGGGTGCCAACCGTAACACGGAATTATTCTAGGAATCGATCGAGGAAGATATTCATTTCCTATTCCAGACGAGTATATCGGATTGATTCTAAAGCGGAAGAATGCATATTTGCACGCTCAGCACTTCCAAGTATGTGTAACCCTTGACATTATAAGGGAAGGATCTGCTTATTGAAAGCAGTTCGCAGACAAATGGAAAGGACCTTTATTTGAACAAACCTATATTAAAATTCAGTCTCAGGCGACGTCTTGTGGAAATCTATCGCGTAGAAATAAATATGATTTGTACTTTTTCCACAAAAATATATTTAAAAAAAGAGGTTTACTCGTCGAAACCTGGTCGTGTGTTTATTTTTTATTTTTAACGTAAATATATTTTTGTGGAAAAAAGTATAAATCATATTTATTTCTACGTGAACTTATATTAATTTAAATGACGTTCTTAAGTTCTATACGAGTCTATTTTCTGTCAGTATTACTTTGATCGAATAATATATTACAAATTTACGGTAAATACATTTACTAACAATTAAATCGGGAAACATTTCAGTTTTAGTTCAGGATTTATGATGTATACTTCTGTATTTTCCAGTTGCTTATAATTCGATAGAAGTTCAATAAACAGGGTTGTAGAGACCAGTTATTCCTACTGTATTTTATATGATTGATTTTCCATATTGAGGATGACAAGTGTTATTCTTCCATCATGCACGAATAAATTACCCCTTTTTTCTTTTGAGTACATACCTTGAATATGAATAGATGAATGCGTCTGACCAATAAGTAAATGCCAAAAGTTGGATACAAATTGCAATTGTTTTTCCCCAGGACTTAACAAAACGACTCCAGCCGCTATGAAAGTTTATGCAACATATATTACATAATTTGTTTCCACTAGGCTAATTCTTCATTAGATTTAAGACTGGTGTTCCTCAATATTTACAATTTGTAATCGTCATTTATTCTTAGGTATTTCGGCAAAGACAAACATAGACGTCGACCAGAGAAATGGCACTTTTGAAAATGCTACCGTTAGAAAATCAACTGTCGAACAAGACCTGACACGTTTTCACATAAAAACATTTTTTAGGACCTAAGCGAAAATATTTTTTGTCATAAAACATCCTCCAAGTATATCGTAGTAATTCGTTGAAACTGAAAATATAAGCTTTATCGAAGTGATATTCTTTAGTAATAAATTTTTCCTTCGACTAAGATGGAATTTTAGATATTTCGGTATCAATGGAAATCAGATCTTGAATATTGTAGATTAACGTTTATTAAGTTCTGAAGTTTAATGAGAAATATGCTGCACTAGTATTAAAGTATGATGAATCGCATATGAGCGATTATTAGGATAACATCGAAGCTTAGTAAAGAATAATTGCTTCAAGTGAAGATACTTTTAGGCATGAATCACTTCTCGCCGTCGCTGTATTGACCATACATGTTGTTTTAGAGCATCTAAAGCGGCTTTAATAGTCTGGAATTTAATCATTAAAAGTAACTACCGATTTGTTTTTTGCTTTCATTCACTCCTTGGTAATTTAAGTGGTATTCTCGCATTTTTTCAGCTGAAATTCGTAATATTAACTGAAGTAACTCATAAAAGATCCTGCATATTCTGTCCTAGCCTTCCTCTAAAGATATCTTTCCTTCAACAAACGATTCTGCGAAACTTCACGCAAAAAAGGGCCATAAATAGCTAACGGCGCCTACTTTGAATTCCATCCCCTCAAGAAGATGATCCGAGAATGAAGGTCACGTGGTCATAAAATTCACTTTTCATTGGCGCTTATCCTCACCAGCGATGTGTAAACTGACATAGTGCTGCTCTCCGTCTAGAGAAGAGGAAATAAGACATTTTCCTGGTTTTCAATTTATTCTTAGGTGTCATTTCAATTACATCATTTCAGAATTTTTCATTTTTCCAAATTTCAGCTCATCTCTTTGATTCCAATTAACTCTGGGTATCCATTAAAAGTTTTTCATTATCTGAAATCCTTTCCAAGCTAGGTTTCCTCACAGCATCCCTTCAATTACCTATCCATTCTTATTTTCTATAATTTTGTATCAGTTTCTTACTTTACAAATCTTTGGTGAATCTTTGTATTTCCGACCTTTTGTGGTGACTTAATTTTCTAATTCTTCTCCATTTCAACATCTCGAAATTTTCTTAACTATGGATATTTTCTTTATGTACTCTCTCTTTCTCCCCCTAATCCACGAAAGGCAATATTATGATTATGCATGAGCATTGAGCAAGATTTAATACCCTCTGATGAAGTCGCTTAAAGAATTTTACGTACATACCCGTAAGTCAGTTAAGCTACTTCCTTTCCAAGTAACGCTCTAATAGCATCTCATTCGCTACCCTTCATATTTTCCTGTCCTCACACACCGATTCCGCTTCATATGCATGCGTGTATCTTTTCGTAGATTTGCTTTTTATCCTATATCTTCAAAAAGTTCTCTTGCAGATAGGAACGTATTCTGAATTCGTCCTAAGGAACTGAATGAGTACTTTTTTCTTTGTAGAGTACGTATCCAGATCAGAGATAAAGACTTATTCGTACATTAAAATGGTTAATATATTGTTCTTTACATGAAACTCGAGGAACTCTCTAAGTAAGAAAAATTCATGTTTATAAAAACAGGACCAAAAGAAATGTTTTCCTCTAAACAACTCAAAAGAAGCCGAAAATCCCACTCCGGTGTCCCCTGAATAAGCCCATGACCACACTTAATCGTATTCTTCTCGGTGATCAGCAATTTTGGACCGCTCACATTCTCAAGACCCGCCAACTCCATCGTTCTATGTGTCCAAACCCTGCAATCCATATAGCAATGTTTCAACATGGCAGAATTTCGTGCACTAGACATAGAGAAGAGTTGTGATGCAGGGCCATTTCCAAGAAGCGTGCGTTCGAAGGGTTCGAAAGCGACACGTGCTGCATCCTCTTAAGTATTCCAGACCC
Source organism: Ladona fulva (assembly GCA_000376725.2). Lineage (NCBI taxonomy): Eukaryota > Metazoa > Arthropoda > Insecta > Odonata > Libellulidae > Ladona > Ladona fulva. The sequence continues at coordinate 159,943 of KZ308238.1, forward strand.
GTCTCGCATTTGACTGCGAGTGCCTGACAATGCGACGGAAGGACGATAAGCTGTTCCTTCCTCTCCTTACACCACGTTTCATTATTTTTCCCTTGGCGTGCTGTTTTTATGCTTTGAAATCATTCTTAGCTTTGGTAAGTGCGAGGATTTCGTTTCCTGTCCACTGCGTTGGTAATTATTTGCTGAATAATAATTATATTCATTACTTCAGGATCACATACATGATATAGACTTCGTCACGCAAAACTCAATCAAATAAAATTAACTCGTAATGTATTAATCAGTGCTATAATACATTTTTTCAATCGTAAAATATTTACACTTATTTTTAAAAGATATATTTAACCTCACATTCTTGAGGTACGCAGGTACTTTATTATAGAGAACAAGTACCATATGTTGGGACCCAAGGAAAGTTGATTTAGTACGTACTAAAGGGCGTGATTAAGTACGTATGTACATATAGGACATGCAAATTATTAGCTTTGCGAGTAATATCATTATGAACTTCAACATTAGTCATGATTTGCTTAAGATTAGTTCTTGTATAAGCAATAATTGTAAAAAGATATATGCAGAAAAGAGGTATTTGAATAGAGGCAGACAAGGGCATCAAGACTAGTTTTCATTAATTGCCGTATTACCTTCTTTTGCAATTTAAAAATTTCAACAGCTTGAGGGGAAGATCCCCAAAACGTTACACTATACATAATTTGAGAGTAAAATAAACCATAATATAAAGAAAGCAAAACATCAATTGAAACAGTGTAGCAGATAGTATTAATAAGAAAGCAGAGGGGACTGAGTTTTTTTCAAAAGCATCTCAACGTGCAAATCCCAATAGAGATGTGTTAATATAAACACCTAGCAATTGACAAGAATCCACCTGTGGTAAGGTGTGACTATCCAAGGGAATATTTAATATTTGGGACAATTTATTTTTGCGAGTGAAATTAATAACTTGTGATTTTACTGGATTACGTACAATAAAATTGTTTATTGACCAAGAATGCACGTCACATCTCCAGGTGTAATGCTTGAGCTGTCCGCCGATCTCTTGTTCGACTATACTTCTGCCATTTTTCGGTGCGTTTCTTCAAAAATATTATAATAATAATATCTTCCATTTATAGCGTGTCAACACCTTTGGAAGTTAGCAAATTAAGTTTCCTAGAACTACCTTACGGTATGGAATGAAAATGTGGTCAGCACTACACTTCCAATGCCTATTATCACCAAAAATGTTTAACTCTTATACTCATTTACGCAAACTGAAGGGTCTCAAATCCCTGAAAGATGCTGGCAGATAGACTGACTGGGAATTCTCTGCCCATAGCGTAGCAGGCGAGCACCTTAAGCGCCACTTAAGCTATTTATTTCTTTATTAATAAAATTGTAATCGTGAAATGTAAGATAATTAAAAAAAGCAGCTCCCGTCTTACTTTGATCGCTGAAAACACTGCTCTTTCCCCTTTTCTGGTCGGAAATACTAATTACCTATTTTTGGGAAGGTGATCTTATGACGATTGTAGCTATCATCAATTCGTCACGGCTGAAAAGGAAATTATTCAGTAATTCGCTACAAAAATGCTCATCGACCTTCTTAAACCATAAAAGCTTCTTCCTTGTTTAGATATGGAATAGTTTTACCTCATAGACCCTCTATCTTTCTGTTATATCTTATTTAAAGATATAGAATCAGGAAAATATATTGTCGAATGGAGAATGAAATGTTGAAGGACTTAGATACGATTTTGGCTTCCATTATTCCACGCTACAAAGTCGATAGTTTCCAGCACCTTACTACCGAACTATCTCCTACAGCGATCTAATTACTACCCCATAAGAAACAGGTCCGGCCAACTAGCAAAGGGTGAAGGAGGGTGCAAAATTTCCACATGGACCCATTGCCCGCTTCATATGCCCATGTGGTAAGTAACTTTTTATTAATAAAGCGTGATATTTGGTATAACAAAGTTTTTAGGGATGTTTTGTTTACCGTCTGTAAAATAGGGAAGATACCTTTTTAGAATGCCACTTAAAAACTAGGACCCGTATGGTAGGCATCCACAGAACCCCCTCTTTGCCGGCCCTGCCTATGTATCTACTATCTATCTTCTCGGTAAGTGGCAGCTATTTTCCAACATGATTCTTCAGTCAGTCCCATATCGTTCGCGGGAAAGCAATTTTTAAAACCATAATTCGAACATCTACCTCCCTGATTTTTTTTCACAGAAGCTAAGCAGCCAATTGATTTCAGTCCAACTAAAGTCCCATCACTTAAATGTTTTCATAGGCAGTTCTAAATACACGACCTTTACAGCGAAATTAAGTACGATCCAAAAGTTAGAATAAAAACTACAATTTCCAGTCTTAAAAATTGTGGCAGGATATTCAGTTGATTCTAATATTTCAGTTTCAATCGCGTACTCTGTGGAGGGTTCATTTTATCGTAAGATCTGTAAATCCCGCCGTGAGCAAAATGCTCCGTGCGTGACGTCTTCGAATTATGGGATACAATTCGTTCTTTGACAAACTATCTCTAGCTTCCATTTATTCCATTCTCTAGAGGAATTAATTTCATGTTGCTAATTGTGCCGAGCGTCAGTATGCAGGAAGAGAAACAAGCAAAGATAGAAGAACTCTCTGTATTAGCTTTGTTGGTTTCATAACGGATTCCAAGAAAAACAAACACCAGTGCAACCTTGGCCCAGATCAGGAGCTCTCGCAGTGACAAGTCAGTCGACCCTTCCAGGAGGTTACTCAACTGTCACCGGTAACCTTCAAATCACCGCTATTAGAGAACTGAATTTAAGGTGTGCCCTCGAAACATTTTCTTTCTATTCCAAATATTGAATTTTTTTCAGTCTTCAATTTTGTTTGAATCGGAAGATTGAAGGACGTATTTGATTTCAATGTTTTAAACAAATAAAAATGGTAATACTAGGAAGTATTTCCAATATGTCCAAAACTGCCCAAAAAATCATTTAAAAACCACTCATAAATAACTTTAACTTGAACAAAGCAGTCGATAATCTAAATTTTACGGATAATATCTTCAGGGTCCCTACTGAAACTGAAGTAGAAAAATTGAAAATAAATAAATAGGAAATTTAAAAGAAAAATCAAGAACGATAAAAAACTTAGTGACTCTGAAAAAAAAACATTATATCAATCACAGTAAAAATGTACGAGCGGACGAACCTAAGGAACCACGAGTTAATNTTCCAAATTTCAGCTCATCTCTTTGATTCCAATTAACTCTGGGTATCCATTACAAGTTTTTCATTATCTGAAATCCTTTCCAAGCTAGGTTTCCTCGCATCATCCCTTCAATTACCTATCCATTCTTATTTTCTATAATTTTGTATCAGTTTCTTACTTTACAAATCTTTGGTGAATCTTTGTATTTCCGACCTTTTGCGGTGACTTAATTTTCTAATTCTTCTCCATTTCAACATCTCTTTCTCCCCCTAATCCATGAAAGGCAATATTATGATTATGCATGAGCATTTAGTAAGGTTTAATACCCTCTGATGAAGTCGCTTAAAGAATTTTACGTACATACCCATAAGTCAGTTAAGCTACTTCCTTTCCAAGTAACGCTCTAATAGCATCTCATTCGCTACCCTTCATATTTTCCTGTCCTCGCACACCGATTCCGCTTCATATGCATGCGTGTATCTTTTCGTAGATTTGCTTTTTATCCTATATCTTCAAAAAGTTCTCTTGCAGATAGGAACGTATTCTGAATTCGTCCTAAGGAACTGAATGAGTACTTTTTTCTTTGTAGAGTACGTATCCAGATCAGAGATAAAGACTTATTCGTACATTAAAATGGTTAATATATTGTTCTTTACATGAAACTCGAGGAACTCTCTAAGTAAGAAAAATTCATGTTTATAAAAACAGGACCAAAAGAAATGTTTTCCTCTAAACAACTCAAAAGAAGCCGAAAATCCCACTCCGGTGTCCCCTGAATAAGCCCATGACCACACTTAATCGTATTCTTCTCGGTGATCAGCAATTTTGGACCGCTCACATTCTCAAGACCCGCCAACTCCATCGTTCTATGTGTCCAAACCCTGCAATCCATATAGCAATGTTTCAACATGGCAGAATTTCGTGCACTAGACATAGAGAAGAGTTGTGATGCAGGGCCATTTCCAAGAAGCGTGCGTTCGAAGGGTTCGAAAGCGGCACGTGCTGTATCCTCTTAAGTATTCCAGACCCGTCTCGCATTTGGCTGCGAGTGCCTGACAATGCGACGGAAGGACGATAAGCTGTTCCTTCCTCTCCTTACACCACGTTTCATTATTTTTCCCTTGGCGTGCTGTTTTTATGCTTTGAAATCATTCTTAGCTTTGGTAAGTGCGAGGATTTCGTTTCCTGTCCACTGCGTTGGTAATTATTTGCTGAATAATAATTATATTCATTACTTCAGGATCACATACATGATATAGACTTCGTCACGCAAAACTCAATCAAATAAAATTAACTCGTAATGTATTCATCAGTGCTATAATACATTTTTTCAATCGTAAAATATTTACACTTATTTTTAAAAGATATATTTAACCTCACATTCTTGAGGTACGCAGGTACTTTATTATAGAGAACAAGTACCATATGTTGGGACCCAAGGAAAGTTGATTTAGTACGTACTAAAGGGCGTGATTAAGTACGTATGTACATATAGGACATGCAAATTATTAGCTTTGCGAGTAATATCATTATGAACTTCAACATTAGTCATGATTTGCTTAAGATTAGTTCTTGTATAAGCAATAATTGTAAAAAGATATATGCAGAAAAGAGGTATTTGAATAGAGGCAGACAAGGGCATCAAGACTAGTTTTCATTAATTGCCGTATTACCTTCTTTTGCAATTTAAAAATTTCAACAGCTTGAGGGGAAGATCCCCAAAACGTTACACTATACATAATTTGAGAGTAAAATAAACCATAATATAAAGAAAGCAAAACATCAATTGAAACAGTGTAGCAGATAGTATTAATAAGAAAGCAGAGGGGACTGAGTTTTTTTCAAAAGCATCTCAACGTGCAAATCCCAATAGAGATGTGTTAATATAAACACCTAGCAATTGACAAGAATCCACCTGTGGTAAGGTGTGACTATCCAAGGGAATATTTAATATTTGGGACAATTTATTTTTGCGAGTGAAATTAATAACTTGTGATTTTACTGGATTACGTACAATAAAATTGTTTATTGACCAAGAATGCACGTCACATCTCCAGGTGTAATGCTTGAGCTGTCCGCCGATCTCTTGTTCGACTATACTTCTGCCATTTTTCGGTGCGTTTCTTCAAAAATATTATAATAATAATATCTTCCATTTATAGCGTGTCAACACCTTTGGAAGTTAGCAAATTAAGTTTCCTAGAACTACCTTACGGTATGGAATGAAAATGTGGTCAGCACTACACTTCCAATGCCTATTATCACCAAAAATGTTTAACTCTTATACTCATTTACGCAAACTGAAGGGTCTCAAATCCCTGAAAGATGCTGGCAGATAGACTGACTGGGAATTCTCTGCCCATAGCGTAGCAGGCGAGCACCTTAAGCGCCACTTAAGCTATTTATTTCTTTATTAATAAAATTGTAATCGTGAAATGTAAGATAATTAAAAAAAGCAGCTCCCGTCTTACTTTGATCGCTGAAAACACTGCTCTTTCCCCTTTTCTGGTCGGAAATACTAATTACCTATTTTTGGGAAGGTGATCTTATGACGATTGTAGCTATCATCAATTCGTCACGGCTGAAAAGGAAATTATTCAGTAATTCGCTACAAAAATGCTCATCGACCTTCTTAAACCATAAAAGCTTCTTCCTTGTTTAGATATGGAATAGTTTTACCTCATAGACCCTCTATCTTTCTGTTATATCTTATTTAAAGATATAGAATCAGGAAAATATATTGTCGAATGGAGAATGAAATGTTGAAGGACTTAGATACGATTTTGGCTTCCATTATTCCACGCTACAAAGTCGATAGTTTCCAGCACCTTACTACCGAACTATCTCCTACAGCGATCTAATTACTACCCCATAAGAAACAGGTCCGGCCAACTAGCAAAGGGTGAAGGAGGGTGCAAAATTTCCACATGGACCCATTGCCCGCTTCATATGCCCATGTGGTAAGTAACTTTTTATTAATAAAGCGTGATATTTGGTATAACAAAGTTTTTAGGGATGTTTTGTTTACCGTCTGTAAAATAGGGAAGATACCTTTTTAGAATGCCACTTAAAAACTAGGACCCGTATGGTAGGCATCCACAGAACCCCCTCTTTGCCGGCCCTGCCTATGTATCTACTATCTATCTTCTCGGTAAGTGGCAGCTATTTTCCAACATGATTTTTCAGTCAGTCCCATATCGTTCGCGGGAAAGCAATTTTTAAAACCATAATTCGAACATCTACCTCCCTGATTTTTTTTCACAGAAGCTAAGCAGCCAATTGATTTCAGTCCAACTAAAGTCCCATCACTTAAATGTTTTCATAGGCAGTTCTAAATACACGACCTTTACAGCGAAATTAAGTACGATCCAAAAGTTAGAATAAAAACTACCATTTCCAGTCTTAAAAATTGTGGCAGGATATTCAGTTGATTCTAATATTTCAGTTTCAATCGCGTACTCTGTGGAGGGTTCATTTTATCGTAAGATCTGTAAATCCCGCCGTGAGCAAAATGCTCCGTGCGTGACGTCTTCGAATTATGGGATACAATTCGTTCTTTGACAAACTATCTCTAGCTTCCATTTATTCCATTCTCTAGAGGAATTAATTTCATGTTGCTAATTGTGCCGAGCGTCAGTATGCAGGAAGAGAAACAAGCAAAGATAGAAGAACTCTCTGTATTAGCTTTGTTGGTTTCATAACGGATTCCAAGAAAAACAAACACCAGTGCAACCTTGGCCCAGATCAGGAGCTCTCGCAGTGACAAGTCAGTCGACCCTTCCAGGAGGTTACTCAACTGTCACCGGTAACCTTCAAATCACCGCTATTAGAGAACTGAATTTAAGGTGTGCCCTCGAAACATTTTCTTTCTATTCCAAATATTGAATTTTTTTCAGTCTTCAATTTTGTTTGAATCGGAAGATTGAAGGACGTATTTGATTTCAATGTTTTAAACAAATAAAAATGGTAATACTAGGAAGTATTTCCAATATGTCCAAAACTGCCCAAAAAATCATTTAAAAACCACTCATAAATAACTTTAACTTGAACAAAGCAGTCGATAATCTAAATTTTACGGATAATATCTTCAGGGTCCCTACTGAAATTGAAGTAGAAAAATTGAAAATAAATAAATAGGAAATTTAAAAGAAAAATCAAGAACGATAAAAAACTTAGTGACTCTGAAAAAAAAACATTATATCAATCACAGTAAAAATGTACGAGCGGACGAACCTAAGGAACCACGAGTTAATTCCTAAATGGGGGCGTAAGTCGAAAATAAGCGGGCAACTAATAGCATGATAAGTCTCTTGAAAAGGAGAAAAAAATGTTTACGCCGGGACAAAAATAACAAGCCGAGACCGGCTCCTCGGGGAACATTCCGAAGTGAAGGGGGACGCAGAATACGGTAATATCTTACTCAGGACTTCCCCAATACAGAAAACCGATTCCCCAATGAGTAAACCGTTAAACAAACATGCATAATGTTGCATGCATGTTTGTCCCGCTTAAATTAGGTCAGCCTCCGCTTATGTGTTTCCCACCGACTTTTTGAGTAAATTTAGCATTTTGAAGGAAAATCCTTCCAAATATATTATTAAAATTCCATAGTTTAATCTCTTGTGATATACAAATGATTTTTTAAATTTACAAATGTTTAAAGTCTCTGTCTAGTGTTTCTAACTCCGTAAGTATTATTGTTATCATTTATTGTCATTATTACGACGTACATACTCGTACATATGTTACAGATGAACTAAAAGTCCGGTGGTAACTTAGCTAAACTTTGGAAATCTTAAAGTACCTCTATGCAGTTATGCAGTATTACAATTAAAATTAACGAACGAAAGAATGGAAATAATGATTGGGTTAATATATAGAAGTTATTAGGTAGAATATTACAACGATATATTTCAAGAGAGAGCTGCTCTTTCGATCTACGACAATGAATAAAAGTCAGATTACCTCTTGTCTTTCTGCACCAAAGAAATGGAAGAACAGTGTAATGCAATTTAAAATTCAATATTGCAGTTAGATATCATATTACAACTATGTAACATATTCGTAAAGGCTTTGATGTAAGCCTTAATAAGTACTTCTTTTATATGCTTCTGAACATCTATACGGAAGGTTTCCTTACTACTCATTCATCTCAAACTCCTCCAACATATCTCTTAATTTCCCAATGAAATGGTTAAAATACCTTGCCATGAAAAGATATAGGGTGTAGAAATTCGTGATGTACCTACATGTTTTTATTTCAAGCATACTGCCCATATCTTGGTATACCAACACGTTATCTTTCTAAATTTCATAAAATACATTTATTTTTAACGTATGATGTTCTTGTCCATCTTTGATGCTTAATCTCGTAAATTGCATCTTCAAACGCGTAAATAGATGAAATTGGAATGCTCTCCTTTCTTTATTTTATCGGCAAAAACTGTAATTTGGTGGCCATCAACGAGTGAAAAACTCCCGATAAAACCCGCTCTTTTACCGAAAACAAAAACGATACGATGACACAGTTTCCCCGAAAATGATAATGTGTGGGACAAACACGCGCTGTTTTCAGCAGCAGCTTTTTTCTTCGCAAATGAAGACTATGGGAATTAAACGGGTGAGAAAGGCCCGAAAACGAGACTCTTGCATCTCGTTGCAGCCAGATCCAAATGAATGCCTCTGTGATTCGTGACTTGGATCTTCATGTCGTGTCATGGCTGACAGCGCACGAACTAATTCTGCCACTGCGTAGCAAGATAAATCACAAGGAACGTTTGAAGCGGCTGAAATCTTAGGGAGTAGTCCTTCAGAAATGCCACGTCGTCAGAAAACACGCGCGTTGCTCCTTCATAACTGATAAATATTTTAACAATGCATTCTGATGGTTTAGTTTATGGATGTCCAATCTTGGACGATTTGGCCCACTTAAAAGTTTAGTACAATCTTTAGCGGCTCACCATTTTTTTATTAAGGTCAAACCAAAACCCAATTTATCATGAGCATAGCTCATATTTTATTGTTATGTTTTTCGTATGATTGTTATTTTTCCGTTCGAAAACTTTCATTGTTTTAAGGAAAGGTAAATTATTAAGCTCGGAAGGATTTCCCAAACAGTGTGTAAAAGACGCGGCATGGTAGTTCAGTGGTTAGAATATCTGCCCGGAAAGTGGAAGTCGTTCGAGGTTCGAACCCCAGTCATGTCGCTATTTTTCACACCTGTAAATCCTTCCTTTCATCGTTTTCTTATAAATTTTCCTTAGATCTAAATTTCTGATCCGTACAACGCAAAACTCTTAGCAAATTAACAACCATTTAATGTTTCTTTGGCTGGATTCTATGACTTAAATGTTGTCTTATTACTATTGAATTTTATTTTAGCTTCCGTAGTCCTACTTTTTATATCTTTTGAGCTCTTGCCAACTGAATTACCTTTGTCTCCTTCTTGAGAGAAAGTCTTCTCCTCACTTTAGTGTTGTGTCATTGATTCCAAATTTAATGAGTGCAGTAATTTTTTCTCGTTCAGGTAGCATGAATTCCGTCTCCTTGGGATTCATTTTTGTTAAAAATTCCACTTGCTATATTGTTCTTAATGATCAATGCAAGATCAGTGCAGCAAAATTGTCCTCACTCAATTAAAGCATTGCAACATCATCGGCAAATCATGTAAAGTCAATTTTTCTTCGTTTTTGTAACTCTTTCTCTAACCTCTATGCATTCCTCAGTCCCTTCTCTCGGGTTCCGACTTAACGAACTTGGTAATTTTTTTGCATCCTTGTCTGACTCTCTTGTGTAAGCACCGCCTTCCTGAATTCCTCCTCTACATCAATAATATCACGTTGATTATTTAACAGTTCGTGCAATACTCTTCTATCTCTGGAATAAAATCCAGCATAATAACGCATTTGTGGTCATTATATCCTAAATGCCCTTAATTTTTCGTCACTATGCAGTTTATGTATAATTTACTATTTCGGTAATGTTAAAGTGAATTTATTATTCCGGTGGCTACTGCACAGTAAAAAATCAATACTGCTTACTGGGAAACCCTCTTTCTTGAGGTTTTCCTGGTCGCTCCCGGATAGCCAAGTGAGTAGTCCGTTCGCCTTGTTGTAAGTGGTCCCGGGTTCGATTCCATATGCACGGAATTACTTCAGCTGTCAAAGCACTTTTAAGCATACGACTACGATTTTCCTGACTACTATACAGCTGTTCTCCCTTGACGCAAGTGGTTATGGGCCTTATGGATTTGGGTGATATTTTTTGCGAGTGGTACATGCGTACTTTCTGTTACTGGTGGTTTTTTAGATGTCTTGCACCCAATATTTCATCCGAAAAAAACAATCTGCCGTCAGAGAAACGAAACCCACTGTATACAATGATCTGGCAATGTAGCATTCATGCATTAACATGTGCAAGCTGGGATGTTTCACCGCTACTGCACTAATACAGAAATGGCGGGGACCAAGTTTTACGTGATACGGTGTGTTTTCACTCACAACTCGGGAAATGTCTGAATGACTGACCGTTTATCGAATATTATCAGTGGATATTCGTGATAAGAGAAGGGTTTCTATGAGTCTAGCACCGTCGAAGCTGGAATAGAACAACGTGAGTAACCATAAATATTTCAGGTGTTTCATACGTTAATACAGGAAGTTTATAATTCATCGTAACGTTTAATGTTTAAATTTAGAAAATATAGAAATTTAACATCTCGTCTGTAATCCATTGTATCACAACTTCACCTCAAGGTATTAGAATGTTGTCACTGGTGCTATTGCACCATATTTTAGTTTGTTACCCTTATAGACCTTTTTCCTATATTAGAGTTTTGAAAACAAGCTGTTCTCCCTTTCCTTCTTCTCCTAAAGATCCTAACGTAGTTGCTGAAATACGTAATACTTATTAAACCTTGTGAAGTGTAGACGCGGAGAACCCTGCCACCGCTGGATGGAGTTTCATAGCTGTTGGTTTGCTTGCAAACTACGGCTTTTGGGAGCTTTTTTTCAAATCTCTAATGTATTAACACAGCCGTAGTCCTTTTTATTACTCTTTTTATTTCTTTTGTGCATCTAAGTCGTTTGAAAAAGCTAATTTCATCCAAGAATACTCGATTGTATCAAAATGATTCTGAATGATTCGAAATTAGCAGCTGAATCCAGATATTATCATCGATCTACACATCCTTTTAATGCACAAAGAAAGAAAATACTCGGCAGTAATGGTTAATTTATAAAAATTTTTGTAAATAACCAAAGGTATATTCCATGGTCTTTAGCTAAAGTATTCAGACGGCATTCATACCTTTACTATCAACTGATAAATTACTGTTTCACAAGATTTTAGTACGGTTAAACTGTTTATATGATTTAGCCTTAAATTTTTAATACATAACGACAACTGCCTTTCTTCTAAGCTGCCGATGAAATTCATAGCAAATACTTCAATTTCACCTTTCTCAGGAACTGCCTTAATTGTAAAAGCTTCTATTATCTCTACATAGGTCAAACGATATTTTAGCACAAAATGCAACAGTTAAGTGCCAAATGCTTTAATAGATTTTTAACGCCCTTCAAATTTCCATCCGTTAATTTCTGCATGGATAGTAACGAATGGAAAAAAAATCCTTACTTGCTTACATCCTGTAAGCAGCTCATCCAATAAACAAGCCGAGTTGGAATTTTACTTCAAATACTGCAATCATAGATGTGATTCAGCTCAAAATGAGAAAAATACCCACTGCAAAGCTTTCAAAAGAGCCTACTTTTTCATGCGTAGCTCTTTCCAGTGTACTCTACACCGCCGGCTTTAGGAGATAGAGATATTTTCTTATAAAAGCAAATAAATACACAACATCGCATCGTATAAACAGATTAAAAAAGCTGCGTGGTATCTCGATTTTGCTGGAAGTAGTTGGAGTAAATCCTCCCAAAATCACATTTGGTGAACACACTACATGAAAAAAGGTTTCTTTAAAAATATCACAACAAGAGAAGAAATTCCTTTCAAATACGAAGAGGAGGACTTGGTGGAGCATTGCCTTGGTGAACTTTGAGTGATTGGAGTCAAATTCGTCATCACAGTCATCTTTAAAATTTTTGAAGTAATACAAAAGTGTCACATATCACGAAAAATTAGTTGATTAACCGATGATTGTAAAAGTGTTTTCTATGAAATAGATAACTCCCACCTACAGCTTCATGGTAAGAATTTCAAGTCCGCATTTTTTTATACATCGCATCCCTTTCGCTCAATATTCAAGTTTCCTTTGACACAAAATCAAAAACGTTAACGATGAAACATTCTAACGGACGATGCGTAGCAAAAAATTTGACGTGTTTGTTTGCTGAGCTCTGTTTGCTTTTTAAGTTAGACGAGGGAGCAGATGTCTAATCAAAAGCCATCCCCAAAATATTCGGATTTTTCTTGAAAACCTCATTAAGGAACATTAGGGACAAGTTCCATACCAGGAAATACTGAACTACTCCTAATATTTCTCCAAAAATGCTCGATTTCATCGTATACACATATTTTCGATTCTTTTAAGTAAGCAACATAGCAACGAGCGATGCAATTAGAGGAGATTTGATATTCAAACACTGTGTTCAGTCACTCTGTGTCATCAGTCCTCCATCTCCAAAGGGAAACTCGTGTAGAAAGAGAATTAGTGTGGAGGAAATAATCAATCTAACATTAAAAGTGACTGAAAAATCAATCCCTACGAACCCTTCGCAATTGAAAGAGGTACCTTTATAATAGAACGGGAGTGCCCCACACTCAAGCCCAAACGTTTTAATTATTTCCCGCGGAATTTATATACTGGTGTTGCTGGGCCGGTTTTACCTATAGGTGAACATGTATACAGTCTATGGACACTTAGACTTTGAGGGCGTCATACTTTGATTTGTCAAGGAATGGAACCTATGGAGCGTAAAGTAGAGGCGGAGAAAAGCATTTGTACGTTTATCTAATTATTTGTCACTTGAATGACGATCTAGTTGCGAGAAATTGTTGAAATAAAAATCAATAGAAAATGTCCCAAAAATCAGAGAATTTTTCAAGAAAATATCGCGTTGTCATTTCAACCGTATCGAGGAGAGATTTCGAAATGGATAGTGATGCGTGAGATCATTCTTCGGTAATTACTTCATCATGCTCATATCTTACCGGCTTTTTAGAAAGAAATGTATGGTCCTGTTTGTGCTGCTGCTCAGTGTCATCGGCAATTCCCGCGATAAGAAATATATTCCTAAACCGACTCATCCTCCAATCCAATTTCTCTAATTCTTCGCATTTTCAATTACCGGTAAGAGTTGAATAGAACACGAAACGTCTGTGACATTCTGAATCTCTAATTAACATCGATCTAGTTTCAAAACTTTTTTCATAATGTCACATGGCAAGAGCCACTTATTCTTTCACCGTCAGATGTCATACTATATTGCATATTCAAATGCTTCTCTAAGGGCTTCAACTGTCAAGTCTGGATATTTCTCGGTGATGACTTAAACGGAATACATCGTATCTTCCGTCAGAATTACCTATTTAAGTTGGACATGAGTCAATTGCCCGCTGTATTCGACCTTCGTTTAATGGTGCTCGTTTGTTGGCAAAGGAATGCAATAGATCAAATGCCTTTATTCGATGAGCTCATCGTATGTTTCGGCCATAGCTGAAGATGAGTTTTATCATCGCTGAAGGAAATGGAATGATTAGATATGAGTTGTTTCCTGTGCCCGACAGAATCGCAGATTACAACACCAACCGAAGTCTCTTCTCTACTGCTACGAAAAATAATCATCTCCCTTTAATATTTATCCTTCAATCTTCCTTCAAAACTTACGTGTGTCATTAAACAAAAATTTCAAAATTTGGAGTGACAGCAATGATGATGAACCAAAAGTGGAGATGAAATTTGGGCAGTGGTCTTACCTTCAGGAGTAAAATTAAATATTTTCCGTTTCAAAGACTGCCAAAACTTTCACCGACCACAATACATTCGTTTAAATAAAGATTGTCCACACATTGTGAACCAAAGGAATTCGCAACTTACCTAAAATTTCCTTTCGTACTCATACGAGAGTAACAATAATCCTTTAGTTTCTAAATTCTGCAACCGTTTTTCACGATAAATGAAATGAATAAATGTCGTCGTAGAATCTTGAGCTATGAGATTTAGTTTTAGCATCACATCATGTCCAAAAAATGGCTTTTATTGGAGAAAGAGACTCCGGTGGTCAAAGAGCTGATATTGAAGAGTCTAAAATACAATGTTTTTATTTTATTTTAAAAACTTTGCGTGGCCATTCTTCAATAAGCTCTGCCTGTTATTTACGCATATTTTGCACATTCAAATCATTCGTACATATGAGGTCAAATTTTACGAAATGTTCGTCTTAATTTTTTTAAAAAATTCTTCATATTCAAACCATTAGTGGGAATTCACAGGGTAAAATATGGTTCAATTTATTAACTTCCCTTTAATTTTTAACGGTTCTTCCCTTTAAACATCTATTTTCGTTGTTTAAATTGTTTATTTAACAAAATAAACTCATTTTAAAGCTAATATTCACATAAAGCGAGGAGAGCTGTTGACAATGACCCTTAACGAAGCTGTAATACACCACACCACACTAATAACACCACAGTATTCTGTAACGCCTTTGGATGTAATCTGAATATTCACGGCAATTGGCGTAAATAAAAGACCAATTTTCGACGACGCTGCACGTGATAAATACTCGTGCATGCGTCGGAGGTTCTCGTCCGCTTACGAGGTTTGCTTTGTGAAGTACTAACAGAATGTTTTTAGATACTCGAAACTCTGTAAAGCTGTACCTTGGATAATAATTTGCTAAAATGTGACTAAATTATAGTAAATGGTTCGTTATCTTACAATACCAATATAAATAGGTAATCTATTGTCTTCAGCAAGAATACGACTATTATATATAAGATCATCATCATATAAGATCATTGGTTAAAATTCCAAAAATCAAAATATATTGCAAAATAGCATTTCAAAGTAAACGGAGAATGCATTTCATGAATCTTAAATTATAACAATTCACAGTGAAAACATCGTTCCGAAAATTTCGAACCTAGGACTCTTAGAGGGAAGGTTCCTTTGGCTCATTGTATAGCTCGAATTTTCTACAGTTGTATTAAGAAATACATAGGAAATTTGGTGTGATCTAATCTCCAAAATTTAGGAAATGTATTTATTGTTGAGATTAGGTCTCTGATTTTTCGTGCAAAACCAACGCGTAACCAGGTTTCGTGTTCTGTCGCACAGATGCACTATCACTTCTAAAATCGGGTCATGGTTACAGTGACCTCTCAATTTTTAAGAAGCGTCGTAGTGATCGGTACGACGGGGAATGGAAGAAGAAAGATCGTGGCTAGAATTGCAGGATTTATTTCGCGTCGAATGCATATGGTGCATACAAGAATTTTTTAGATCCTATTCGGTGAGGGTAGGTGCCGACTCGTGGGGTTAACAGCGCATGTGAAAGGGAAACTGCGTGTAGAAAAATCCTATCGCAAACCCAATGTAAATTTGCCGGATTCCGAGACTGATAGGTGAATGATGTGATTCTATGGCAACATTCAGCTTCGTGACTTACTATGACGAGAAATGGTGTTGAAAATTTCCTGCGGTAACCATCCGTGTTTTTAAAAAAAGTGGAGCCTTCGTTGTACAAGTTCATGCTTCGCGAGCACATGAAGTGAAAATAATCGAGATCTCAGAAGGGCGTGTCTTCGCAGATGCTTTCATATTACGAGGAAAAAAATCGCCGGAAAAAATTGAGGGCAGAGCGAATTTGACTTTCCCCTTAATGCTTGGAGCACTCCCCGAGTCTTTGGCCATGCTAGGACCCGAGATAGGCTGCCTGGTTATGTCCTGGGAAGGGCAGATTAAGTCCCTTGACTAGGCCAAGGACGTACGGTTCCGCCCGGAAAAACTCCGAGGTCATTGCCAATGTCTTCGGCTACGTAAAAGCCCATCTCGTTGTCTGCACGTTCGGTAAAGGAAACACGGCTGAGTTTACCTTTCACGCTTTTTGAACGGCGTCATAATAGAGTCAATGACCCCGGCCAATCGCATTATCCATAAACTATATAGATTCGGTATTAACTAACAAAGACCCCAGGATTATCAAGTGGGTAGCGCGTTCGCCTTCTATGAAAGCGGTCCTAGATTAGATTTTTGTTGAGGACCAACATTTATTCTTTCCGAATAGATATCTGAATTAACAGACTGTGGGCCGGGTCTATAAAAGCCAACGGGGCGGCGTATAAAAGTCGATATATTGACCTGGTGTTACCCATTACTCGATATAGGGATATAGTCTTATATCGGATGCCGCGTCGTGGTCTTTATGACTTGATAAATCACTTACCGTACATGCCATAATGAGCACTTAAAAGTTTGTCGCTAACTTCTATTCCTCGAACGTTAGAGATAAGAATATCCTCTCCGTGTCAACAAATAAATCATCAACTAGCTAAAGGTAACACCAGCCAGAGGTAACCAACTAATGGTAATCTTTTTTTATTAATGAGGGTCTTTGTCGCTTGTAACGACTGCTGCGATCTGACAAATGTTCAATTTAGTAATGCCAGAAGAGTTCATTTTTATTTATATACAGATGAGAACGGATTAGTATGATCAGAGAAGTCGATTTCAAGTGAGATTTTTACGGATCTACTTCATAGTAATAGGTTATTTGATCGAGAAAATGTAACTGATTACTACACAAATAACGAAAAATATACAGTCTAGTCGCGATTTGGTCAATTTTGGAATTGTTCTTCTTACTAAAATCGTTTTTATTGAATTATTTAAGAGATTTGAATGTTTGTCAGTAGTGTTGAAGTATGATTATAAGTGATCGAGTGCACGAAATATTACTTTGAATAAGCGAAAATACTACCTGTACAAAAGGCAAAAGTTGCCCTTTAAAAATGCGTTAAAATTTGGTCTCAATAATACTAACTATTAAATTACCTGAATCTTAATCAATGTTTAGTCATTAAAAAAGTATAATGAGAAATCGCCGACAATGTGACAATAAAATATTCTGTTTACTCTCAGAGTTAACTTCACCGTGGGGACCCCATAATAAACATTATCAGGAAGCAATAATTATCCTATAAACCTTGAACAATCGAAAACTTTCTTTTCTCGTGAAAACCAGCTCAAGAAGATTCGACGCTTTTCAAAAACCCGAGAAAAAGATTTACATATTGATTATTTGCTCCAAAATTAAAACAATCTTTTCCACGGTTTCGAATATTCACGATCTCTGTAGTCTATATCGAGGATATGATCACTTATAAGTCTTAAAAATATTGGATAATGTAAACAGAAACGGATCAAATACCTTTTGAGATTCGCGAAGAGATAGAAAGAGAGATCGGGTCGAGAAGAGAAAACTGGAGCCAGAAGCTGGAACAACTAAGGATGCTCTGCGATGCCCTCTCGAAAACCACAGGGAGCAGTCTGAGAAAACATTCGTCTAATTTTAGCCAATGGATACACTGACCATTAGAGGGGACAGTTTATATTGCGGGAACCATATGCTGGAATCATGGCCCCGTTGAAGATTTTAGGTCAATGCTAGTGAAAAGAATATAAAAGAGCCCTCATTTTAGTGAATACTTTGACCCCATTGTTGTCCTTCGGGGAAAGTTAGTTTTTTATACCAGATCCCGAAATCAGGACAGCAACCGACAGAAAGCAGTATTTCTTGAGAAAATATCAAACAAGTATGATTCTTTTGCTTTCTTCCCACGTTACAAAAGACACGGAGGAATAAATTTCAGCGGAGAGGCTGCTTAGCAGGTCGAACGGCCTTTATCATACATGTCTCTGGTAATTCTTACATTTCAATCGACAAACATTGTTTTTAATAACCTGTAAGTAATTTAAAACATAATTTTTCTATATTTATTAAAAATTTAACTGAATTAAAAATCAATGAAAGTTGGGTTAGCGATTTCCAAGCGCCAAAAATAAGCACTTTTTTTCAAACAAAATACAGTAGAGGTACAGCTATGGCGAGTAGAATATAGAAACACATACGGATGAACGTAAAAATGAATGTTCTATGTGATGCAATTTATTTTATTAAAATCGGCGGACTGTACTTGAAGCTTCTCAAACTCGATGATATCGACCTTTTTAAAGACTTAAGTATCGGTGGCCTAACATAAGATTAATAATATCAAAATTTTACTCTTTTGCGTGTAGCATTACAATATCTCATTATACGCGCGTCGCAGATACTAGATTGACTGAATATCAAAGAAAATGAGTAACATTGAGTGCAATGAATTCGCTCTAGTTTTGGTATTTGTAGACATTAATTTAGCGGGCTCGATAATGATTAAATTCAATTCTGTTGGCTCATATTTTTTCGGTAAATGTAGATCGAGAAGTTTGAAATGTATTAAAATCCATTATATTAATGATACGCATACCTGAAGAATTGTTTACCTTTCTTGGTTTTTGGTAGATTTAAGCGATTATCCAGTCAGTAATAAGAAATAAATAAAGTTAGCATTTGTCGAGAACGAGATACTTTAAGAATGTAAGAAAAATGCACTGAAAAGATATTAAAATACCATTTTCCGATCAATGAGACGTTACGTCCTTTCCCATCCTAATTTTCTTGGTTTGGAACTCGTCATAAATTACAGTAGTAATTTTCTGAATTACATTCGATATTAAATTCGATATTCGATGGCGTGGCTTCGTTGAAAGACTATAATGAATATCTGAATATAATAAATATAAAGAATAATGAATGAGTACCATTCTTCATAAAATTATGAGAATTAAATAGATATTTAAAAATTTAGGAGCTATTATAATATCAGACATGAAATTATAGTTAGTCAATTTAACGAATTGAAGATCGATGAAAATCGTGCGCCTCTGAGGTAACTCCATAAGAAGTTCATATAGTTGAGTAAACCTGGGTAAACTTTCTTTGTTTCCTTTCTTAGATTGCACTACATGGTTGCTATCACGAGTACTTGTTCACGCTGCCAACTCTTAAATAGTGTTAACTAGACTACCGTAAGTTTTAGAAACAGAGCAATAAGGAGATTTCTTTATTAGGGACAGTTAGCACATTTAATTTCGACACGTACTGTTATATTATAAAATGAATAAAAAATACATAAAAGTCATTTTTCCTGTTATTTGTATATCATAATAGTAAATGGTATAACTCATGAATATACTCTTCATTTAGGAGTAGTCATAAATATCAACTAGGAAACACCGTTCCCTAACCTTCTGGAGTGTTTCGCCTGACTCGGGTGATATAACCGGAGATTGACGAAAACGAAATCGCCATACCATAGAGAATTCTCGTGATAGCGGAATTTCCCGTTACATAAGTTTTTTGCTCTGTCCAATCGATTCCAATTCCATATCCCGCTACTTGCAGTTACTAGGAGAGGAAATGTTGGATGAAATAGACGATTCCGTATGAGGGACTCAACGGAAACACCTACATACGTATGTGCTTCTTCATACATATATTTCATACATACATCTATAGCTGGTTATGTATTCGGCTACCCGTCTTCGCAGTGGGATGTGCCCCCTTTGCGGAAAGTGTTACGTGAATCTTCTCGAAAATGCCCTCAATCTATTCCTAATATTTCTCGCGGCAGATCACCTTCCAGTGTGGAAGATACCACCCATAATACCTACAACTTCTCCCAAGAGTATAAAAAAAGACTCAACTCGCTTTACTGTCATTATACGAGTATTTTTTTCGAAAAAGTAGCCAGAAAGTGGTGGCTCATAAGGTGATGTATTAATACCCGTAAAGAAATATGTATTAAATATAGCTACGTTTAGATGTGAAAATCTATCCATATAAATCTTTCAAAGAAAGAAAAATAAAGGAAAGCTTAAGCATGCAACTTTTTTTTAAAGCAGAAGTTCTTATTCACCATTTAAGACGAAGTAAATGTGTAAATACTTCTATTCTTCTGATGAGCAATACGAGAAATTGGATTAACTTCGTCCTCCTTGCGAGAAAAATGGCGAGAGATAATTGAGAAGAAGATGGGTGGGAAATTCCACGATGGGAATTCTTCTATTCTTCTTAACAATGCAGGCCCTCATCCCAACGCGTTTGTGATGCCTTTGGTACAATCCCGTCTATGATGACATCGTACCCACGCAGGTTCTCAACCAGTATTTCAGTAGAACGAACAATTAAATGAAAATAATCCAACAATTTTGATTGTTTTTATTAGGCTGTTTTGACTGATCCGAATTCTGAACCTAACCAATAGTACGTTTCCATTTCATTTCGATGATTCGCTCTCTTCATTAGAGTAAAAGAGAAACATTTGCATTTAAAAATTGAAGAATTTTCAAAGGAGGAATACGTAATTCCGAGGTAAAGCAGGAGTTCGTAAAGATAAATTCTTGTCTTTAAATTCGCTGAGAAAGTTTAACCTTAGTTAGTCTCCTATATTCGAAAATGAAAATCTCTATATGTACCGATTTTTTTTGGGAGGTAACCAGCTGAATATGAGGAATTAAAAGAAGAGAGGTCGTTCTGGTAACTGCAAACCTAGAATGAATTTTGCAGAGTAGAAAGGCATGTACGTCGTACATCGTCCGTGTGACGGTAAGAGCCGCGAGAATTGCTGCCTGGGATAATTAAAGCTTTCCGCCAGCACGTACGACCTTGTTACACGCCCGCTGCAATCGTTTCGATGTACTTAAACCGCTCTTTGCGTCTTTATCGCCCCCTTTCCCAAGTAGCGCGTTCCTCCGCTCCGTAAACGTCGAGAAATTTCTCTCTCCTTATTAAACCCTTCTGATAGCTCGCGAGCATATCTTCCTTCTCGCGAACAATAGCAGCTCAAACAGCCTTGATGCTGTTTGTCTGACTGTTGAATGGTCTTCCGCCGATAGCCCTTTATCCGAAAGTTCCGGTCAACGGACCTTTTCGAATTTGTACCACAAGTTTAACCCACCCCTCCCTAGATTACTTTGATAGTAGACCTCCGTGGTTATATAAATTGACTCGCCCACAGTTGCCAATTCTTCCCTACGTTCTGCAAGTTTAAATTCCTTTAGGGACATTTTGCTCGTCTTAGAGACATCTTTCTGCCTTGTAGATTTCCTTCTAGTCTATTGTAAATATTAATGCTTCTTAACACTGTTTCTGATACATGTATTGTAAACAGCTTAATAGTGAATGACGACATACGTCACTTCAGTGTGTCATTTAACCCTTCACTTAATTCTAATGAGCAAAATTTTAAGCCTAATCCTGCAAATTTTAAATTTTTTAAGTAACATTTACAGAATTTGTTTAACAAATACTTGTTAGAGAAAAATATCTCACATTTGCCTCCACTCAAACTATAGCAGAAAATTAAAGACTCGACGAGGACGAGGATTTACTCAGAGGACTGTCTGTATCTCTAGGATATCCATATAAAGTGAAAGAACTGAAATACTTAATGGTTGATAGAAACAGAGAAGGACCATGGCCTAAGTACGCCATTGATTAACAAGATTTATGTCCAGGGCCGTAACTTTAAATAATCGCTTTAAATGTAAGTAGTGAATTTCAATACAAAAAGTGGCACTGATAATGAATTATATTAATTAAAACTTAACTAATAGTAGTAGGGTCAGGTTCCTGATAATTACTTGTCTACTAAAACCAGTCTTTATTAAGAAAACAGTTGTGGAAACTATGACGCTATGGCATCATAGTGAACTATGATGCCACGGTAACTTG
This sequence comes from Ladona fulva, assembly GCA_000376725.2. NCBI lineage: Eukaryota > Metazoa > Arthropoda > Insecta > Odonata > Libellulidae > Ladona > Ladona fulva. Next base: position 181,944 of record KZ308238.1, read on the forward strand.
CTATGGCATTCCAGTATGTACAAATTAGCAATACTGAACAGTGAGTTCATACTTATAACTTATATTGTGGGACAGCTTAATTACTACATTTCAATGTGAAGTAGGGCTCCCGGATGGCCAAGTGGGCAACGCGTTCGACTCCTATGAAAGCGGTCCCGGGTTCGATTCCCGGTGGGAGCCTACGTGCGAAATGACCTCAGCTGTCGAAGCACTTTTAACAATACTACTATTTCAATGTGAAGTAGGATGTATAACTTTTAAAATAAGTTGTATATTGCTCTTAGGGGTTCCAGAAATTGGTTTTGTGCACTGATCCGACCCTGATGATACATAATTAGAAAGATTCGAGGAAAAGAAATGTAAGAAAGTTAAGAACAATGGACCAGAAGAAATTATGAAGAAATTTAGAGTAGAACAAATTAATTTATTTTGGCTTTCCAGGAAAAGCCAAGTTAGAGAACGGAGGAGGAGGAGAAATACTTCTGAACTCTGAAATTTGACTGATAATCTCTGAAACGGACAACAGATAGAGAGCTTTGTCACTCGAGTAGCAGTAGCAGTATGGTTAAAAGTGCTTCGACAGCTTAGGTCATTTCTCACGTGGTCTCCCACCGGGAATCGAACCCGGGACCGCTTTCACCGAAGTCGAACGCGTTGCCCACTTGGCTATCGGGAGCCCCTTTGTCACTCGATTCATGAGAGACCACATTCCTCCGGTTATTTGATTTTACAAAGGAAATTAAGATAAGTTTAGCAAAACCTTGAATAAGATTAGAGAAATAATTATCAAAAAGTTTCAATTATTTCAGCACAACTGTTTGCAACTTCTGCGTTACACATGCAACATATATATTATGATTCGCTAGCAGATTGATAACGCTTATGCAGGATATATTCAAAAAGAGAACTGCTGAGACGCAAATATGCGAAATCTCGCCACAAACCGTTCTACTTCCGTTTCCTGTCAAGACGTAACAGACACGACGATTCGTTTTCGACGTCAGTTAAAAAGAGACGTTACGAACCAATACCGCTTTTCATGAATCCGAAAATTATTAAAAAAGCCATATTTTCCTGTTTTCCCCAAATTTCCTTGTCAGTTCTTCAGTTCCTCTAAAAACATTTAAAATATATAAAAGATAAAATATAACCCCACTTTCCATATCAAAATGTTACGCCGGATAGGATAATTTCCTATTTTCAATGAAATAAACAATAATGTACAACCATGTGAATAATGAATTGATGAACTGTAATTTTCTATGTAACTGGTGTTTCTATGACCTATATCTCTTTTATCTTCGTTTCGTAGCTACCTGTACTTGTTTTTGAAAGCTATGATGTTCTTGGCAGATTTTCTTTGGATTATTTCCACTTAAGATCATGTCTAACGTAGGAAATTCTTTCCTCCAAATATCTCTAAATTAAATTTAGGTTTACGTGTTTTTAAATTGCCCAATGCCCCCGCAAACATCCATTTACTGGACCATTACAGTGGTGGGCTTCAAACAAAAATAAGTGAGATGTTGTAGCTAGGTTAGCGTGCTAGCGCTCCAACCACAAGGTCCTGGGTTCGAATCCCGGCTATTCGGATTTTTTCAGTTAGAGAATGGTCGTGTGTGTTCGTCCGTTGTTACTGTTTAAGCCAACCACTGTAATTGTCTAGTAAATGGATGTTTGTGGGGCATTGGGAAACTAATAAAATAAGTAAATTACATTTGGAATGGAATTATTCCTTCTACGACTACTACCTTAAAACGATCTTCAGATATTTGTGTTTGATTCGCTTCACTAATTTGATCTTTTACCTAAGCAATATGTTTACATGTATTTTACCGAACTTGTAATATTAACTACTACGAAATAAAAGCTTGAAGATGCTCGAGGAAACAACGTGATAATATCTTTGGAAAATTGGATAGAGGTTTTGACAAATGGATTCACAATAACTTTTCAGCTACATCCCCCATAATGATTTCGAGAAGATGTATTTCCGTATTCTTAATATATCTCCAACTACGATCCCGTAAAATCCTACGTCACTTCGCACGTGCCAACATATGCAGGTTAATTAAGTAGTTAATAAATAAGTAAATGAGAAATAATTGATAAATTACAGCACTTAATCTATTACATCCATATTGATTGAAATGCCTTGACACATGGAAATGATAACATTTTCTTGTCCTCTTAAAGTTAATTTTTTTTACCGTAAGATTTGTTATTGAAGTAGTTCCCAAAAACTAAGACCAGTAAGTCATTAAATTGGAGTACCTGAAGAGTTATACATTCTGACTTTTAATTGACTTATTAATATACCTATTTATGATTATTAAATAATTAACTTGCAAGGAAAACGTCAGGTTTGTGCCACGCGGATTTACACGAAACTTTCAGGACACGTTCCTTGTGCAAAAATAACAGACAAGTGTCCGGCCGTTCAACTCAATGCACCTCAATACGTAAGTCCGCGAGGCACAAACCTATGAATGGTGTTCCTTGTTAGTAGAGATAGTATTGTTATAACAGCTTATACTGCATTGTGCACATGTTGGCTCCAAACGGGGACCGAACCCAGGACCACTTTCACCAAAGTCGAACGCGTCTCCCACGTGGCTATCGGAAGCCCCAATTATTAACTTATTAATCAGTTCAATATCACTGGGCTTACTCAGGATAACTACTGCACTTCCGAATAATCCGGAATAAAGCTATTGAAAAAGTCTGTTATAAACCTGTAGGTGCGATGAAAAAATGAGAATTCCTCTGCCTCAGTCAGGCTTAAAACAGAACATGACGCACGTATATCAAATCATGAAGATAAACCTGTTTCTAAGAATTTCATAAGGGGAAACGTGAGGCGGTACCTTTTGTTAATGATGGCTATGATAATACACGTTGCTATAACGCTCACTGACGCAGGTTGGGCATCCTTGGAGGAAAGGAGGTTAGAAGTTATGTAGCGATTGTTAAATAAAGTCAAAAAAATTCCGTTTACGGAAGACGCAATAGGCATTATGTGACCTCCCTGCTACCTCAGCCAATCCGGAAAGAACGTGAAATGAAGGAGATATGCTTTTTGAAAATTTGTTAAAAAAGACAATACCCCCGCAAAATATTTACCATAGCAACGTACCTAAGAAATAGGACGATCGCCTGGTTTTAACCACATTCTAAACATCGGCTTTCGGAGAATTGATGTTAATAAAATAACACTTGATTCTAATTGGTGAAAAGTTAAAAATTTTACACCTAACTGTATCATATTTTTATTGAAATTATCTGTAGCGAGAATCTAAAATTTTAATTTACCCGTCTTTTTCCTACTGCACTTCTGCAGCATTAAAAAGTCCCACGATTTCATTGCAATCGTGTGAATCGAAATTTAAATGTGATGATTTTCTAATTTCCCGCTAGAGTGGGTAGTAAGGTGATGTAATATTTAGTACGTTTAGGAGGCCGCAATGAGTACGACTTGACGTAAGACTTCCATTGCATCACTTTATTGTGGAAGCGACAGATAATGGAATAGTAGGCGACGCAGTTGATCATGCTTTTGCCATCGCTTAACGTTCGAAACTGCGCTGTTTGGTGGGAAGAAAAAAATCATTGCGGTAGAGAATCATACTTCCGAGTATTATCTTACATTTGGATATTGATATAAAAATGCATGACGTATATGACGCACAAAACCCAATGATAAAAGCAAATAAATTTCCAAAAAATGGGGGAGATTTAATAAACGTATTTCGCCATAAAATCAGCTAACCGTTGGATGAATAGTAGAATATACATGCATAGAGAAATAGCTTCGGTTGCTCATAAGTAAGAATTTTACAGAAGTTAGACGAATTAAATTCAGAAAGAAAATGGGTATTATTTTACGCTCCGTCAATAATCGATATAAAATTATTTATTTGCAAATACGTTGCGTTACCTTCTGGGAAGGTGGTAACACTGGAGGGGAGTATCATATAAAAACTAATTTTTATAATAATTGCCTGGCATTCGCCCAATGACGGGAGGGAAACCTCCCTCTCGGGGAATACATTACGTATATAAAGGCAATACATAACGGGGAAATATAACATTACGTAGGCAATACATTATGTATATAAAGTTATGCATTAAAACGTAGCATATTATACAGCTATACATTAAAGTAACGCATTTACAAGGTTAGCATGGTTACATCATACGCAAGTTTTGCACTATATCAACTTTTAAAAAGTTATATAATAATGGTTATGAATTAAAGTTACGCGTTACTTAATCCTTGGCGCTACAGCCCTTGTAGGGCCTTGGCCTCTCTGACAATGTTAGCCCAAACATCACGATCACATGCATGCATTCTCCATCTTTATTTTCATCTTTCGCAGATAATCCTCAACATCATCCATCCATCTTTTACAAGGTCTTCCTCTCAGTCTTCTACCACCAGGGTGTCCTACGTATATTTCTTAACCATCCTATCTTCAGGCATTCTCTCAATATGCCCTAACCATCTTAACCTATTACTCCTTATTTCTGACACTATATTATGATGTTGGTAGAACTCCTCTAGTTCTCTGTTCTTCCATATTCTCCACTGTCCATCCTCCTTTGTCGCACCAAAAATCTTTCTTAATACCTTCCTTTCCCATCTTTTGAGCAGCTCTTCTTCTGCAGTAGTCATGGTCCATATTTCTGAGCCATACATAACAACAAGTCTAATCGCTGTTCGATAGACTTTTATTTTCAAGTTCCTGCTTAGGTTATGTGACTTCATCACCTTCAATAAAGCTTGGTAAGCTCTATTTCCCGCTGCAATCCTAGCTTTTATTTCTTCTTTCATTTCATTATCTTTTGTCACCAACACTCCCAAATACTTGAACTTGTCACATCTTTCATATTTGTTCCCATTTAGTTCTATGAAGTTATCATTTCCAGTCATACTTTTCCAGTCATACTTTAGTTCTATGAAGTTATCATTTCCAGTCATACTTTTCCTTGAAGAGAACAAGTACTGTGTTTTAGCGCAGTTTACTTTAAGTCCAAATTTTTCTGCCTCCTTCTTTAATCTCTCCAGTCCTTCCTCTAGGTTCTTGAGCCTCCTTGATATCTTATCAACATCATCAGCATAAGCTAGGTTTTGTGATGTACGGTTGAACAGTGTACCCCCTGGGTTGTTAACTAGTGTTTTTCTCATCACCCGTTCCAGGACCACATTGAAGAACATGGTGGATAGCACATCACCTTGTCGTAGACTCTGATTAATTTCAAATGCTCTAGTGAGGTGGCGAGCGAAGAGTGGATAGCCGTGAGGTCACGTGATAAAATCTACATTAATCTACATTTGAGCTTCTTATAAAATTGCGGAAATTGTTCCGTAGCTATAGTTTAATATCTGAAGCAAGGAAGTTATAATTTTATACCCATGAAGTGATATTAATTTCAAATATATATTAATGAATGTTTCAACCGGAACCTATAGTAAGATCATCGGAGAAAGCAAGAAGTGAAGATAGGTCGAGCAAATCAGTGTTGTGGAATATAATACGTTTTACGGGTCGGATTGGAGACTTCAGAGGAAAATTAACAAAAATTGGGGGAAATACTCAACAGAAGCAGCTTTAAAAAAGACAGAGAGAAAACTTCAAATACACATATTTGAAGAAAAAACGAATGAAAGGGTTACTATTGTGGAAACTGTACCATCTGGAAAACACCAGAAAACAATTTAATAGCAGAGGAAACATCCCAGTCGGAAGTGGGGGAGGAGGAAAGAGCTGCAACATAACGACGAGGAAGTAAGTAAATTAGGGAATTAACGGCTATTTGGAAAAAATAAACAAGCGTTGCTCAAGCTGAAGTGATTTTATTTCAAACGCACGTAGCGTCAGCGTCAGAGGAAATTCTGAACATCCTCTTAAAAGATTTTTTTTAATAATCCTCCGCAGGATAATGGCGATGGAGTTTTCTACTGCATGTCAGAATATGTCAGATATGAAAAAGGTTTATCGTTAATTTCCGTTCCCGGGACGTTTTGTATTTGGGGATTTCCTTTGCGCTGTTATAATGCTCAAAATAAATTCATACTGGAGAGTCGTCTGTAAAGATGTCTAAACTAAGTAACAATTGCTGACGAACCGATAGATAATCTGACTTAAGCATTAATTTAAGAAACTGAGGCCAAAACGAAGGTATCAGAGAGGATAAATATTGAATTTAACTGAGAAGTGTAACTGAAATATCGTGTAACACACCAAAAATTCGAAGAAGTTTATAAACTAAATATATTCGTGATGGATAACTTGCTAAGGTAAAGGTCAGCGAGAGGGAATCTCATGGCCAGCAGTGGTATTCTACGCATGACCTCGAAAAAGTTCTTTCGAATGCTTCCTCGTTTTGTTAACTTCTAGCGATTGCATTCCATTTCATAACGCACAGCAGATGCTTGAGTTTGAAACGCCATGAAATAACTTTCGAACTTAATCTCCTGAAATTTTCAATTACTCAGTTTTCTCCTGAAATTTTCATTTACTCAGTTGTTAACAAAATTTACCAACTGATATTTTATTACTTGGAATCCTTCAAGGTTGCAAAGGGCATTTCTGGCGGATAGGCTTCGAAATGGAGCCCAAATCGTCCCAACGTTATAACACCTTGCAATTGCAATGCCATTGGAATTCTTGGAAGTTTTATTGACCTTATTTATCACTCAGATACAAAATAAGCGTCGGAGCTTTACGGGAGCAAAGTATATAAAAGCTGCGAGTCGCCGAATACGGTTTTAAGAAATCTCTTCTGCTGAAGTAAGATGGAAAACAATGAAGTATATGACGAAAGGAGTGTTTTCATACCCACTTCCATACACGCACCACTACCAACCCAATTAGCTGAAAACTTGTAGCTTAATTACATTAATCATAAGACTACTATATCGTTTCTAGAAGGATAACGATGACCTTTTCTCTCAAAGCATTTCGCCTGCTGATCCGTACAGCCTTTCCCACACACACAACAAGCCGTTTCGCTTCAGCTTCTCCTTCCGTACTAACACATGACGACGGCAGCGTCATCTGTATTTTATTTGTCGTGTATAAATATTTGGAATATGTTCGTTTCCTTGTTTTCTTTCCTGGTATCTTGTCCGCAATATTCCCATGTATACATTTGTTTTAAACGTGTTGTAGTAGTTGTTCGGATGCTAACAACGGGCTTTATATCTGTGAATGTCGATGATAATTGGATTAGTTTCTTTAAAATATTCCGTCATGTATGTGACTCTTAGCCACTAATCTCTATATTTGAATCCTCTTAAATGAATACTTTTTACAAATATCCTGTATCATAATGTTAATTTCCGTTACTGGAATAAAACAGGGAAATGTTTCAATATATGGGTACATTCCAGAGCAGAAAAGTAACTAATGAACTGACAAGAAGAGCTGTTGAAGTTTTAAAGAAAAAGAGGATGAAAATAATGTGAATAAACTTTTTCACTTTTTGTGACTTTTCATGCTTAATTTTTTACCTCAGTATTCAGCCCACGTATTGACTGAACAGAAATCCTTATACTTTACTCTATTCTCGTTTAAAGTTTTGAAAATTATGATTTTGAACATTTACCTTCTGCCTACTAAACTGCAAAGCGGCCGATAAATAATTTCTGATGAAAGTAATAAGTAATGATTGAATTCATCATACGAGAGTAGTTTTAAGGAAATCGAGTTGACAAAAAATTCCGAAATCCTCCGAAACTAACCTTTGGAAGACGCTTGAGGGCCTGCGTCCGTCGTAAGCGGCGATTTCCGACGCCGTTCACAAGGATATAACTATAGGAAATTATAGTTGTCACGGAATATTACTTCTAGGCTTTGTTACCTTAGGGCATTGGCAATTCTAATAGGTCTACGAGTTAAAAATATCGGTTTCATTATACCCATTGTTCCAGGTTATCAGCCAGCAGAGAATCATAGTAAATTGACTTTGGAAGAAAAAGATAAACTACGGTACAAAGAATGTCGCTAGCTTTTGAAATACTTCCATTCTATATAACTGTACACTTTTGCAAACAAATTCGAACATGTTATTATATATAAAACGTCAAAGACAAGATAAATCTGTGTTATGTACGCAGAATTCGATTTGTATTGCAATAAGAATAACCAAATTAACATGTGTTAAAATATTGCGATACTACTATCTTCGTATATTTTGACGTTATCCTCATTGAACCTCCAATACCGAAGCGAGACTCAATACCTGAACTTGAATAAAAATTCGTTCAAAATAAGTTTATCTGCGTATACGCCGGATTATTTCCTCCCAATATTCGGAAACATTTCTTACGAGGTGGGCAGGGATACTTAAGAGGTTGAAGCCATAGCTACCTGGTCACATGTGGGAACTTAAATGCTTTTTTGGGGTCACTACTGTTTCACTGATTTTCAAAGTCCTGGGAGCCATTTCAGACTAAATACAGTCGAAAACGAATTTAGTTTCAATTAATATTCTTGGTTATTTAAATTTTTTTAAATAATATATGTAAACGTTACTGATATACTAGTATCACTGAGGGAATATACGCTCCCAGTATTTTATTTCTAGGATTTATTGGTTGAGTTTTCCTAGCTATGACGAAAATAATTAGTTTTCATTGAAATAATAAAGATAGTGAGAAAATATTTTAATTGAATATACGCGGAAAATATATCAGGGAACGGCAGAAGATCTCTTAAATTTCTCTTCTATCCTGTACTGCCGCTTCACATTCTTCATATTGTAATGAATAATAATAATAATAATAATAAATCGACTTTATTTCAGGGCGAGATTGAGACTAGTAAGTCTCTTCTTACATCTAACCCTATGTCATAAAAGATGAAAAGAAATAGTTTATGGGGCTAAAATAAAAGAAAAATAACAAAGAGATGTGTTTGCGGGTTAAAAAAAACCTAAGTTATTGCACTTAGGAAATAATAGAACCCTGCAGGAAAACGCCCACAGGAAGGGGGGCGTGAAAAACCTGCGAAACCTACAGACAGTAGCATCTAAAATTTTAAAGAAGAGGGGGAAATTAGAAAATGAAAAGTGACTGCAACGTTACTGAAAAGAATAAAAAAAGCATGAAAAAAAAAAAATGAAGGGAGTTAATTTCCCCATCCGGACATCCATGCATAACACATACAGTGACCTAAAAATGCTTTGTAATAAATATATAATTACTCGTTTCAAGGCTGGGATTTAACCTCTTTTACTTAATTTACTTCAGGCCAAAAACGGGAGCAATAATTCTGTTTAAAGCTTCCAGTAAAAGTCTCGTATTCGGCGACTACGTACCTTTTATCATTCATCAACATCGTAGTTAGGGTAAAGCAAAGGGATAAAAAACTTTCTTTTCGCTCTACTTATTTCATCAAGGTACTTATCATTTGCCTGCAAAGTGAATTCGCACTCGCTTACGATTCACCCGATGTAATTTGGGCCTTCGGCGAGGTCGCAGCGAAGTTTCTTCTCGTCTTAAAGCCTGCGAGGCGTAATCTGAGCAATCAAAGAAGGGCAGAACTTGCAGATGTACCAATAGCAGCCATGCTGTTTACATTACATACTCGTATATCGCATCTGCATTTATGGTACCACTTTTACCACGTGTTTGGATTAAAACGTGGATTAAGTGAAGTAATGCGCTCCAAAGATTGAATCTCGGCAGTGACGCAGATATTGAAGTCAATCCGGCCTCATAGGAAGACCGGATTCGGATATCGGATAATACAGAAAGTTTAGTAAGTCGATGAATAACTTTTGTAGCCATAAGGTAATTTTCATTTTAATAAATAAAAGGCTGTTTATAATAGAGTGAATATAAATAAAAACATTACGAAGGTGTGCGAATTGCCGTGAAATAAAGGCGATGCGGTTCATTTCAAACGGGAGCGCGGAATTACGCAAAACGATAATACGAAATGTTTCGAAAATGAAACTCTATGAGGCTACAAATCGAGAACACACAGAAATGGGTATATTTAGATCGCTTAAGTGGAATTAATTAGAAACATTATACTTCTGTGGTTGCAACTGTTTGACACATTTATCGCCGGTAAGAAGAATACATCTAACATAAGAATACATAAGAATACATCAGTAAAATTGAGGAAAAGGAAGCTAAATATGGTTCGGAAGCGACTGACGGATAGAATTGCATGAAATGATAATCTGACACAGCTTTATAGTGCAGAGAAGATAGTTTTTTTGCTATTATTTCTACAGCAAAGCGATGAGATCTACAAAAAAGTAGGTCGTAGTAAGGTAATCGTAGTCAGTACGATGATGCCTGGACTGACGAAAACAATTAGTTCGGTTACTTTGCCGAAAGGAGACTTTTCATTGGTTATAAAATCCTGAAATATGCATGGACAACCATTGCAACTTTTAGGAATAAGCAAGTGTAGATATTCAATATGTTTTGGTCATCTTTCTCGGTCTTTTTGCGCGTGCTCTTATACGTGCCTCTCTTGTTTTCTTCGTGAATTCCGACCCAAGCCGGTCTTCATGAAGAAAACAAGAGAGGCATTTTCCTCCAACGCGCGTCAATGACGTGGCAACCGTTTTCTTATTTATTTACGTTTGCCCGAGTAAACATCCATTTGTTGGATAATTAGAAGGGAGACGTAAACAGTGACTATAGACAAAAAGAACCATGCCAGGGTCTCCACAATAGCCAAGTGGGTAGCGCGTTCGCTTTTGAAGGCGGTCTCGGGTTCGATTCTCGATGGAAGTCCACATGTGCGAAATACTTTATCTGTCGAAGCACTTAAAAAAAAAGTTTAAAAAAAACCGCAACCATGCCCTAGTCAGGAATAACCCGATGAGCTGGGACTGAAACATGAGACCCAATTATTGATAGGCATGTTATGCAAACCATTTCGTAATTGAAATTGGCTATTATCTTTAATATATGAAGGTACTAGCTCACATTCCGCACGTAACTTGTCTAGAAGTAATGACACGGGACAGAAAAATCTCGCTAAGAAATATCATATATACTCGTGTTCAAGTCAACCTTGAATAACAAAATTTCCTTGTGGAAGAACGTTAAGACGACTTATGGACGAGAGAAGCATTGAAAGATAAATATATTAAAGATATTGCGTGAAGTGAAAGTAAATTTTCTTGTAAATCTATCTTATAAATTGTTACACCCGATGTACTGAAGTTACCTAAATAAATGGCCAATCGTACGTAGCTTAAATATCACCATGATTTGCAAAAGGCCGAAAATATATGAATGGTAAATACGGAAATAAGAAGCAAAAATTCGGGGGTTTAATTGTACACGAAATCGGCTTATATACGATTGCATAAGGTAATAATTACATATGGTTATATAGGGCATCAGCATGGTAAGCAATGCTTATAGGTGCTCGCAAAATCAAGGGCACCCTGAGCATATTTTCTTTTACTATCGGTGTGGAAGAAGGGAAATGAATGATTTTCGCTTTTCGCCAGACAACCAAGACCCGCCCCACGGTTATAAATTTATTAATTATTGATGGAATTCCAGGTAGCGTTAATGAAACCAAAAGGAAAATTTTTTAGGCAAAATAAACAGAAACGAAAACTTCTCCTCGCGGTTGTCTCACCTCTGATGCCAATCGTACGCACACCCTCCAAAAAATCATAATCCTAATCGGATAACTGCTGAAAAATCTTTCTCATCCGTTAAATCTTTGAGCAGGCCAACTAGTTAGCCTATGTATCGCTGTATAATTAGGAAATAGCTGTAACTCGCGAATACCATTCCTGTTGTATAACCTCCTCAGCAAGAGACAGTTGACGATAGATGAGTCTCAGTGGAACAGATTAATGAATCCTCCTCTCTCGCTGCAAGCGATCCTGGTCACGAGTCGGGAGTCCTAATTAACCTGCGCTTACGCAAATATCGTCCGCTTGAGGCTCATTTCCAACGTCGACGGCAGCAGCCTTGTTTTTCGGATCGTTCGAGTCGCTGTCGTAATCGTGGTCATTCTCCACTTGAACAGAGCTTCCTCTCGCGGTTTGCTGACGTCACATCCGTGTTCTCCCACTTCCTCTCGAGCCCCTCGCTGTGAATCGCGCCATAGCCGCCATCCTGCTAATTGACACACAGACGGCGTCCTCAAGGAACACCACCGCTGACATCCTCCACTTCTTTCGGTGACGCCCTCCTACGCTGTCAACCCTCTCATTCAACTCACCCCTTCTTCATTTAAGTCGTCATTAATGGGATTGCGGAGGGTATCTGCGGAAGCATTATCATCTTTCTAGGCACCTCTCGCTTTATGGCCAGTATGCCACAATCATCCCATCTATCCTGCTATTCTTTTTATATTAGCTGGTTCCCTAACTGGTCTGCCAAGGACACGATTCATTAAGAGGCTAATGAAGGACATCTTGGAATGTGCTCGCTAAGACGGAAAAGTATTTAGAGATCCTTCTGGCAAGTTTAGCATTCAGTAATCCATGAATGTCGAGCGTGTTGTTGTTAAATCCTTCATTCAGTTTGCTACGATCATTACAGTTGCTAGCATTATTTCGATTGTGGTCAAAATGGACCAGAAATCTTAACAAGGTTTTCCGAGAGCTCGTTAGCTTCAGAAAAAGGGAAGCTCTAATCAAGATGTTAGCTGACCCCTCAATACTAATACAGTAAATATAATGATCATGCTGTGCGCTGTTTTTATGGCCTATATCAAGATCCAAGCGAAAAAATCAGAGAACTTGTTTCTAAAAGCAAGGAAACACTATTTTAAATTTTTTTAAAGAAAGTGAGCATTGTTTCGATGCGCAATGTCCAAAAATGTCTCCGTTTTTGCATCGCTTCAAGAAACAACAATTTAATGGATCCTACATAAAATGGCTCTCACAAGGAAAGGGAAGGAAATTAGCTTTAGACATTTCGCTGTCGGATTGCGATACTCCTTGGGTAAAAATGACTTTCATAATTGAGCAGGAATTTTACTAGAAGATAGAATACTACCATCGCGTTCTTGGAAAGGAAAAACTCACAGGAAATCGCCACTACCTTTCTTGATGTCATATCTGCGAGGAAGGAACTAAGTTTACTCGAGGAAGGAAGGAGGAGTGCTTTTTGTCCGCCAATCAAACAAATACAACTGTGCTGCATGGGATTGTAAAACGAATTGAGTTAGTTGTAATTTTTCCTTAAAAGAATTGGTAAACAAAGAGCATTTTTTCGCGTAATGTTTTATCCCTTCCTCCGTCATTTAGACCGCAAACAAGCTGCTGACTGCATACGCCTTGAATATAAAAATATTTTTAAATATTTTATGCAAACGCGATGGAGAACCTACAACTGAAATACTAGTAAGGAAGGAAAGTTCAAAAGATGCGATTCTAAAAATTCCTAATCCCACAAACTAAACTCCATTACTTAACTCAAGTCTTTTCATTCGCCAAAAGCAGGTGTCTAGATGGTTGCTTGCGGATCAAAGCAACTTAGCATGGATGAGATTTCAATGAATTTTCATTCTCTGTTGAAAGATGAGGTGAACTTATTCTTCAGGCTTACAATAAGGATATTTAACTGTAGAAGAATCCTTAAAATTAATGAAACATGAGTGAAATGCATCAAGCGATGTTCATTTATGAGATCAAGCGAAAGTGGAGGGAGTGAAAGTGACATCCTCTTTTAGACTATTTCAAAGCGAAAAGACTGAAAACGTGTAATCCTATTAATAATTAGGATTCCGTAATGCGAAATTAAGTTTTCATAAAAATGTTCCTTAATTCTTCATTAAGGGTCAAAGTTTTACTTCCCCCTCCAACATTATTTTCTGTTTCCTTTTTACAACTATTTGGGGATACGTTTTAAAATCGAAATACATCAAAAAAGCTGAAACCATTATGCATTTTTATTGGCAAATTTCGCTGGTAATTTGAAATAAATGTCAAAGATATTCGACTTGAATACTACAAAAATTCAACTAAATGATTTAATTTAGAATTTTCTTCCGAATCAACATTCCTTGAGGTATGCGAGATTTATGCCAAAAAATGCGCCTCGATTTCATTTCATTGTAAGCAGAGGTTCGTACTCAAATTTATAATTATCTGGATATCATTTATGACAAATAATTCAAACACTTAATTGGGAATGAGAGTTCATGAATAGCCAAGGAAAAATTCACAGCCTATCTTACCATCACCGTCTTATCTTATCCTGAGATTTACGAAGACAAATAGGTTCAAAATTTTAATGAAGTGTTGATTTACGCAATTAATGAGAACAAGTTATAAGGTATCACAGTGTAACTCTATCCGAGAGCAAAACCAAAAATAAATTCATTCAAGAGCTGAATGACTACGAACAAATCAAAGAGTCAATGTTATTATACAAAGGATGAAAGACAAACTTCAGGAACCATGGGCCGAAACGAGAGAGATAACAGCAAAAGCCTTGTTTGTATATTCTTCGCCTAACGGTTAACAACGAAGCCGATCGAAAACGTGGATTGTTTATCTGTTTGGAGGATATTTACTTAGTTCCGATTTGCCTCTTCCATTATCTTAAGTTTGTTCGTCGCTGAGGAATTCGTCGTTTCCCAAAAACATCCAGGAGGAGGAAAGGGGTAATGCGATCAATTAACGTGAACGATCTGTATACGAGTAAACGATACGCACTCTCAATGCCTTTAAGAAGAGACACTGATTTTGAATACCGATTTGCTTCGACTTATAAAGTGATCTTGGAAGAATATTTACTCTTTCATGGAATCTGTGGTTTTGTTGATTTTTAATAAATTTCTTGGTTTTCTATTTTACTATGATGTATTCAATATCAAGGTGATTTTTCAATCTATCAGCAATGGTTGGTAAGATGTCTTGATCTTCCTACAATCGACCTTTATTACGAAAAGAAGATATGTAAAAAGAACAAAAAAGAGGATGCGTGAAAGAAAAAATTAGGAATTAACAGAAAATTTGGAGGAAAGAGGACTTAGAATTTGGAGGAAGGAATGTAGAAAAATATATAAAAGCAAAGATTATTACGTGACTAACATGTAAGGGTAGGACGAAAGGGGATGAACATGAATAAAATTGCAACGGTTGATAATAAAAAGTCTACAATATAGTTAAATATAGTTCAGATTCTCGTGACTACATAAAACCCCATTAATGAATCAATTTTTTTTTTTAAAGACTGCAAAGTAAGACTTGAGAGGCAAGAGAAAAAGATTAATTATAATGACGGCATTTCGCGAGGTAGCTTTCATTGAGAAATCTTCATTCTAATACCAAGTTATTCGGATACTTTTGAATTATGAAAAATTGAATCATGAACGTGAAATACTCTCAAATACATCAAAAGATTATCTTCAGTCTTGCTAAGATTAATCGCGAGAATAACGATGATATAGCTTAAGGCATTTGACGATGCAATTGACTCTAAAAGTCTCCTCTTCCATCTTACTTATATTATCAATATAAATTACACGAGATGATACACCTAAGGAATAATCAGTTTTCTCCTGAAGGGATTCAGCGGTGAAGAGGTTCATATGAAACGGGTTTCAATAAAAAACGTAATTTACTCTATAATAAATATAATAACACTATATCACAGAATTCCCCAATAAAATCCAACGGATAACTGCGGTAATGATTAAGAATTCCTTCTCGGAATTGATTAACACAACCAAAAATAGTTTTCTCTTGCAATAGGGGGAAATGAGAATTTCCATGAATAAATCTGTATGATTTCCGTTGTGGTTTAACTCGTGTGCGTAAACGTGCTCTTGTATTATAAATTCATTTAATTGATACAGAAATTATTTAAGCTTCAATGCATTCCTTCACCATCAACCGTACGGAAATTCATAGATGTTCTTTTCTCTACAATCACAATAGTTTTGTTATATAGTCATGTTTTGTACTTCGTATTTCCTTCTGAATACCAAAAAAAATGCTCTTAAAATACTTTATGATTATTTACTTTCTCGCAAAAATTGTCACAGGAAAATAATCAGATTGTAATTAAATAGTAAAGAACGAAGTAATTTGACCCAGTAACCCAAAGTAAGTAACTCAAAGTAAAGTTTGGAGTAAGCCAAAGTAGGTTTAATTACTCTTTTAGTTTCATACTTCCATCTCCTGTAATGATTTTCTTTATGATATTAAAACATTGGGTACTTAAAAAATTATTCATATTCCTATAAAGTAAAATAGCAATATATCACACGTGCTCAGTCAAAAATGTTTCTCTAGGGAGTTAGCGTTGGTTTCCTTTCAAATAAAATAAAAGATGAAATGACGGGAAGATATAAATTTTTAATAGGAAAATATTTTATTATTTAATCTTTTTACGATTCAGCCCATCAGCGTCTCCAAAACTAAATTCCAAGATTACCTCATCTCTGTTAACATATTTTATGGAGACTAAGGTGTGCCAGAGATGTGACCTTCCTCGATTTTTTCTGGGATGTGGACGTCCAGGAAATGATACCCAAGTATTTCCCTTCGAGTTAACATGTGTCGTTCCGAAAACATTAACATTAATGAAATCTGTATTTTTATAAAAAGTGCTGTTTTTTCTGTGAGTGATTTTGACGATGTCCTTTCTGTGCGCAGGTGCAGAAGATGAGCCAGAAGAACGGCACGGGAGTAAACGGAGGGAGGCTGAGGCCCATCAAGATCACGGCCGTGGGCGACGGCATGGTCGGGAAGACCTGTCTGCTCATCACGTACACCACCAAGCTCTTCCCCACCGAATACGTGCCCACAGTGTGAGTATCATTGTTCCTTTGGGCCATCACGACAACACAAAACGGAATACCGCTCTGGTTCGAGAACTCATTTTGGTCAGCCAAATTTGCCACTCTAACGTATCGCTCTATGGAAAATAAAACAGGAACCACCAGACCCTATTTTAATATAATGAAGGACTTAACAAAAATACCGCACACTCACATACCAAAAAACCACGAGTAGGGCTCCCAGGTAGCCAAGTGGGCAACGCGTTCGACTTTGATGAAAGCGGTCCCGGGTTCGAATCCCGGTGGGGAAATGACCTTAACCTTTTTAACAATACCACTACTATCCTTAGCACGAGTTGTTTCGACGCATAAGCGCCACCTTCAAGTGAAAAAGAAACCATAACCACGCATTCTCTTGCTCTTTCGATTTGTGTGTGAGGTATTTTTGCAAAGTTTTTCTTTATAATAAAATATGATCTAGTTTCTGAGGGAAAATGGTTCGTTTTATTTTCCCACTCTCACGGAACGCCACAAATTAACTCGTTGCTCGTTTGATTTGTATCGCTCTAAAATAAGGATGGGCAAAGTGCGGCCCGTTTGGCTGTTTCCTTCTGCCCGTGAGGAGGATGAAATTCACAGGGAATAGAAAATCTATGTGAGACTGATTTGCATACTTTTATTGAATTCCAGTTCGATACTGAGTATATCTAATCTGATGTTAGTGTTGCAAATAGAGCTTTCTTATCTCATTTCAAACTTCAGAAAAGGCATCTCTGTTTTCAAGTCCGTTCTTCCTTGGGATTTTTCCTGGGTGCGCACCATCTTGCGCTATATCACCCTTACCCGATTCCTAAATCTCTGTTTTGTTTAGCCAACCTTTAAGGCTACTACAGTACTATCCCTACATTAATCATATGAATCTCATATTTTTCAGAAAAGTATCATCGAAAAGTACTTCTCCTTCTAAAAGAGACTAATTAATTAATGTAATTTTTGCTGCCATTACTTCACTATTGCTTTTTTGCTGTCATAACTTCAAAAGCCATTTTCTTAAAAAAGTATATATATTCGAAAAATGTTCAGATTATATGAGTTTTCTAAGTGGTCCCAAAAACCATGTGGAATAGTACAAATTGTATCCCTTAATTTTCAATTTGAATATGGAGGTTCACCAAATATCACTTAGTAATTCTTCTTCCAGTTGGATTTCCAGCGAATACGTTACATAGGAAAGAACTTGTTTTATACTTTACGGCATATGTATTTTATAAGCTTTCGATTGTAAGAGAAAAAATATTGAGAAACTATTTCTGAAACTCTTCTCGAATTGCTTATATCGGACTTCTGATATCAGAGTGTTTTGAGGATTGCTCTCAGCTCGTCCCTTCTAAGTGCTGCGCGTTCCATAAATAAATGCGTTAATGAGGAAGGAAAGTGTGACCCAACTAGATCTTGAGTGGGCGTCAATGCAGCTGTGTCCCTGTTAAACGAATGAACTCTACGAAGTTAATTGTAATATTTAAGCTGTTTTCATTCTCGTGATCTTCTCATACCCCTCTGATGTTTCAAGCGATCTTAGCATTGTTAGAGCAGAGTTCCGATTTCAAGTTAGCAGATTCATGATACGGTATGAATCAAGTCAAGGTGAAAGGGAGATTTAGAACAATCAACAGAGTTTTCTCTTAAAGTAACAATACTTTTAATACCTTAAGGAACGAGTAAGGATGATTTAGCGCAAGATGGTGCGCATCCAGGAAAAATCCCAAGGAAGAATGAACTTGAAAAAATCCATTCTTCCTTGGGATTGAATACCTTAATTTCCTACCATTAACAAATACCATTTGTCGTGGTTTATCCCAGGAAGGACTAGTGAAATAATAGTGGAATGTGTTTATAGAATACATGGTGGTTGTAGAAATACTTCGGTATCAGAGGGAGCCTTCATTTGTTAATCTATTACTGTCAAACCAGTTAAACTACACCGCTAGCCGAGTTTCCGAATGTTTCAGTTCTAATTCTCATATACATAGTAACAAGAGAGAGTTTCCTAAGGAAACGTGTAAAAGTATCTTATTGGAAGATAGTTGTCATCGGGTTAACGATTCCTCACCAAGAAGCAAGAGCTTTTACATTTTGACGTAAATATGAAAATATTTTGCATCGAAATTGAAAAAGTCCCAAAGACATAAAATTGTTACAAATAACCGAATTGTTAAATGATACTGATTTGAATTATAAAGTTATCAGGAATGCTCAATTTTGTCTTGTAGTTGCAATTTCAACATTGAAAACACCATCTAGATCCTGTTATAAGCGACAGCCAGTTGTATAACGGTATGGTTATAACCTGAAAGCTCATTTCTATAACGCTCGATATTTCCAGCGATATTTGGGTCTACAGTGCAAAAAATAACTAGGAATTCCAACTTATCTCTGCGAAAAATAAGAACTATCTCTAACTTGAATCAATAGTGAAATCATGCTACAGCATGTAAAGGGTCCAACCGGAACGTACACTGATCCATTTAAAGTGTTTGTTGATGATATCTTATCTAACTAATAAATCAAAATTTAACGTAATTGTGTATATAGAAAATATTGGACTACTTCACAAAATTTCGTAAACCTCGATTATTCGTTGGTAATTCCGTACACATTTTATTTCACGAGCTAACTTTTCGTGGTTTTCGTTTAGAATAGTTTCTCTAGAGATTTATTGATACTTTACTACCCAGCATGAATATGGTAAAGTTGCTGAATTTGTTGGGTAATATGTGAGTTTGCGGTCTTTATATCTCACAAAATAACCCAATGAAAATAAACGAAATTCAGATGGAGAAGCTATGAATGTCCTTAATAAGCGATCGTTTCCGCGGAGAAACTTTCTATTATATATTATACTAGTAAACGTCCCGTCAAGCTTATTTAATTAACTTAATATAATTTAAATAATTATCTGTTATCGTATATATCTGATCCTCCTATGCCAGAGAGTGTCTGCCGTAAGACCATAATAACACAATATATTTGTTACCGGTCAACTGTTTATTTGATCCTGTATAAATTTCGCATATTTGCTAAAAATTACATGATTATAGGGAAAATTTTTAAAATTATAACTATGAAATTAACATTCATAAAAATTTTGTAATTTTTGAATTTATGCCATAAAATTACTTCTAAGAAACACTATCTTATAAATCTAAATTTGAATACGATGATAAAAAAAGGACTAAAACATTCATAACTGCTGTGATTCATGATACGGTAGTATTATATAAAATATTCTATTAGTAATTTCTAACGGATTTCGGAGAGAACATCCCTTTGAAGAGGTGCGCTTTTAATGAATTAATGAATGATCACTGAATTACTAATAGTATGTCTCCAAATACGTATTGCACTCCCAGTAAATAATTTTTTTGCCACAGAGAGTACTGTAACTACGACTATATCTCAGTGAGAACCTTTCTGAAAACACAAACGGTGGAATTGGAGTCGAGAAAATGCGTCGCATGAAAAAAATACTTCCTCCGTCACGGAAGTTGCATGTTCCGCAAAAAAAATCAGTTGGGCGCTCTTCTAGCTCAAAATAACCTCACCCGTTCCACGAACGTGCCTGTAGGCTTGGAACTAGAAGCTCACGTTGTAAAATGCAAAAATTCACCCAAAATATGTTGGCATTAACCTTTTGTTGAATAATGGCTTCGAACGCTGTTCATATTTTCCACGAGGAATAGCTAAATCGGATTAGCTAATGCCTTCCCTCTTTCATACTCATTCTGGCATCGACTGCCCAAACGAAAGGCGAATAGAATTCCTTTGGAATCTCGAGGCGATAGCGGCACATTCACTCTTCGTGAGAAAGCTAGCGCGGAATGACATCAGAAACGGCTTAGGTTAGCTCAATCCTATCGTTCGAGGTAACAATTGCAAGTTAGCGCCTTTCATGAGCTTTCATGATCTCCAGGTATCGTCTCAAGGGAACATGAGAACTAGGCTTTCAAGAATTCTCAGGAGGTGCAACAGCGAGCCTATTCTGAAATATGTTCCACTTATTGTATGAGTATACATCTAAAATTCAAGAAATTCAGCGAATCCTAATGTTTAAACATTTATCTCGTGAGAGTGAACATGGATATGTAAGATATAGGAAGATTTAACCTCAAAGTATCACATCAAACAGAAATATTTCTCAGAACACGTATAACGCGCATTTTACGCTTGGCAGATTTTGGATTGAATTGGCAGGGGAGCTTGGCAGATTGGCAGAAGCAATTTTTTAGTGCAAGAGGATAAGGCGTATGAGGATGTATTTAACATTTAAGTAGTAATATTCATGGCGGGCTCCCGGGTCGCCAAGTGCGCTGCGTATTCGACTTCGATGAAAGCAGGCCCGAGTTCGATTCCAGGTGAAAGCCAATATCCTCGAAATATATTAATGTACCTCACCTGTTGAAGCACTTTTAATAATACCACTACTATAATATTCATGGTAATTCTGCACTTATTATCGAGTTATGCATCTTTTAATTACATATTTATTCCTATGCCTACTGTATATTAAATCTATTTCAGCTAATTGCCATCAGACCACAATACCTATCTGTAATATTTTAACAATAATTTTGATATCTCCGTTGCTATGGCACTTTGAAGATTTGAAATTAGATTCGCACAATCTGTAGGTGAATTTCTTAAAATCTATTTTAATACGCGTGGAAGAAGCAATTATGAATTATCATAAGGATGAAAATGGAAGGTGTGAATTATCATCAAACGTACTGCTAATGACGCCGATTGTAATTATACCAAAGTTTATACTGAGAGAATACGGATTATTATGACCGTTTTCAATGACATAATATATTAAACATAGCTTACATTTCTAGTGGTGGAGTATGGAAAGTACATTATTCTTCCTAATGCCTACTTTCCAACTAACGGAAGTAGCAATGTAATTCTCGTTCTTGTCTATATATCTATACTTCATACAATAAAAAATATTATCGATTATTATTCGTTGCATCAAATTAAAACAAACTTCTGACTATATGCCATATGTGGAGGAGTACTTAAATAATAACAAGATGATGGAAATCGGTAATCAGACATTGGCATCCGCCCTTAAAGCGGGAGATCCGGGTTCGAACTTCATTCACGCCAGCCTTTTCCACATCTATCTTAGGCCCTTCCAACCAATCTTAACCTTCCCTTCAAAATATCATAAGAGGGAACCAACTTGAATTTCCTTGAAACCTTATGTGCCATTAAAACTAATTCAATTGGAATTGTTTGTTGCCTGATTTAATCAATAATTAGTGAAAGAAACTCCTTTAAATATCGTTTCCCGTGAACTTTTTAAGAGGGAAATTTCATGAAAGACTGACAAAGGATAACTGTGATCGTCGCGCGTGAATGCAAATTATATTATCTCCACAACGTCCTAATTTACGATTTATCCCGTCCATGAACAGTTGATCACCCCATTGTGCTATGGGAACGTGAAAAACATACATAAATGACCTTGCGAATGAAAGGAATCCGCCGCGTGGACGGAGGAAAATAGTAGGCGTCGATGACACTGACTTGCACGCGACTGCGCCGCATTTGAATTCATTGTGGTTATGTCCAGTAATTGCAATGGCCCAAATCATGTGATTTATTTCAAATGTTCTGATTCATTGTCTGAATGAAAAGCTCATTAACAAGCAGTAAGCCTGAGTACAACTCTGGTCACGAGTTTTCAAAATTTGCATACGACGGACTTAATTTTAATTCTAATAAACGAATTTTCTTATGAGTGAGTATACACCTTCGTGGGGAAATTCAACCATTCGTGAAACAGTCGTTCATAAGATGTGTACAGTAAGCTGAATATATGTTGCTGACGTAGGCTTTCAAAGCTGAGGCTGTTATTGCCTAAGGCCTACCGCCTCATCAATGGATTGAATGTCATTCATTGCTTAATACCTCCCTAAAGGAAAACCCTATTCAGATTGAATTTTCTTTCAGCTCTGCTCTCCTTTCCTCTAAGGTTTTTCCTCCTAACCTTACAATAGCTTCATAAACATGCTTTGTGAAAAGGATTCTTCGCAAACAAAGATATCAATCAGATATACATTCAACGTTTCCGTTGATGCGACAGTTTAAATCCCTTGTAAAGTAATCAAATTGTCATGCTAATGGAATACGAATGTACCATACCTCTTATGAAGTGGCCACGATAGTATCTGGTATATGGAATTCAATATAATTTTATCTTACATCCGTGGTATAAGGCAATATACTTTTAACACCTTTGAATATACTTTTCATTTGAAGAAATGTTTAAACTAAGATAACTTTAGATCGCCACTAAACAGATGATCTGCACTCGAATCATTTTCAAAGAAATGGCGTAATGCAGGGTCGAGCAATTTATCCCTAACTGCAAATATACAGTTTAAATTAGCGATTTTTTAAAATATCATTAGATAAACTGAATTTTCGTAAATTGTACATACATACATGTGTGGTAATTTAAAAATAAAATCAAAATGATCGATTAAAATGTTGTATGGGTTACGAGATCATTCAGGAAATTGCAGTAAAAACTCATTTTGTTTCAAAAATGACTATGAACTTCGCTTAAAAATCATTATTTAAGAAATGCTAGGGAATTAGGCGTCGGATTTTTCATCCCCTCGAAAATTCTTAAGAATTCGTATTGGCTTTGATTAAAATATAAATTCTGAAAAGTTTGCTTTTAAAAACTACAGAATAATAAAAAAGGTATGACCTTTACTTCAGATGATTCACTGATATAGCTTTGGATAGTGGATATTCTCTTGATGGCTATTCAATTTTTATTGTTTCAATATCAGAACATGTAGATGTCATGTACAACTATTTTATGAAGTCTAACCTGATCAATAAAATTTTTATTCCAAAAGTGTCATGAAAATATCCCTCTATAATTATATGAAAACTGATCAGCTAAAGAAAATATCGTGGACTTGTTTTCAAGTAATGATTATAGCTATGGGCTTGCTTAACAGGTTTTAATACCGAAGCAGAGTTGGGCCTGTTTCTACTTGATAAAAGCCATTGCTCCTTTAGATAAAAATGAAGGAACAGAATGGGCAATAGCTCCAGGTTTGACTTAATTAAGTTTCATACCAACCTCATTATTTAACATTGATTACCACTTTAATTTAATGAAATGAAAATAAACTTTTCTGCTTTTATTTTTATACAATGCTTTATGATTCCTTTATGATACAATTATTTTAACACGTTGTCTATTGATATATTAATTTTAATAATTATTTTCAATAATCAGAACATAACTGAAATGGGACCATGTCCCTCTCAGTCCACCCTCCTATATTGAATATCCATGAATGCAATGTCTTAAATATTCAGTTTTTGAAACCTTAGATTATAATTAGATCTTTATTTTAACACGTTCACTGTGGATCACTCCACCACTGGAGAACTAATTGAAATAATATGAAAAAACCTGTGACTTACTGTAAATGTGTGATCTAGTTATTATTCAACTTTGTGTGATCAATGTGTGATCTAGTTATTATTCAAACACTGTGCTGCACCAATTATGTGAGTCACAATGAAGCTCAATCTGAACCATACAATTCTAGAAGAACAAATTTTTTCATAGGAACTTATTGTTTGTAGTTTATCTGAAGTAATACATAAAGTATAAATGCATTATAGTTCATCAAAAATTTATAGAAACAAGTAAAATGCAATGAATTTAAAATTTAGTCAACAAATGTGCTAAAAAGTTGTATAATCATATTTCTTTAATTTTTATGCATATTTTTTTATAGTTTTGACAACTATGCTGATAATATCACTGTAGATGGACAAGATTTCAACATGATACTTTGGGATACAGCTGGGCAAGAAGATTATGAGAGGTTGAGACCTCTCTCCTATCCAAATGTGAGTACCTTATCCAATAAATTTTGCAAAGAGAGGAATGCAGGACCATAAATCTTGAAAGTGGCTACTCATGCATAACTATAAACTCAAACCAATTTATACTTTTATACATTGAAATCACTTCTGGTGGATTATCTCTCTTAACTTAAAGATAAGTTGTTTGGTTTTGGTGATACACTTTGGTTTATGGTTTCCATGTTGAATGATTTCAGTTTACACCAGCTATTTGCATGGTATTTGGTGGAGTTAGTGTTCATCAAGGATGAAATAATTTTCTGGTTTTATTTTACTCTAATTGCAACATGACTCTTTTCTATTCTAAACTGAAAATTGTATGATTTATTGTATGAAAGCCAGCCTCATACTAATTTCCGTTTTAATTTCTCTGAATTTAAAATTACAGTACTCATTGAGCAGCTTGTTTTTAGTTAACTTTTTGATCAGGGGCCTAATTGATCAATTTTTGAGTCTTTAAGGCATAATTAAAAGTTGAAGTAAGAAGTAATGAGACTGTTTCTATTGTTCAAATCCAATTTTGCTCGTGGCACATTCTTAATTATATTACCTCTCTGAAGCTCTACATCTGCGTTAAAATAAACAGTGTTAAGTGTAGACATTACAGAGTCCATTTTAAATGAAACTATGTTGAGGGCATGAAGGATGATGAATTTCAGGGACAGCCAGTTGTTCACCCTGGAGTAGCTCTTTTCTTTTCAATATAAAGAAGACTCAGTATAAGATGTCAATAGCACTAATTTTTTAATTATAACCAATAGTTTTCTTCATGTATTTCAGCATAAAAGCTACATAAAATCAACATCTTCATATTTTATCTAATAAATCATCATTTTCTTACATGGCCGACTTCAAATGGCAGACTGACTGTTTCCTCCTATGCTTCTCAATTAGCAACAGAAGTTCATTTGAGAACATTCTCACCAAGTGGACACCAGAGATTAGACACCATTGTCCATATGTACCAATAGTTCTTGTTGGTAAGTAAATTATCATGTGATTTTCCAGTTAAAAATCTTGTTCAACATCTCCATTCCTAAAGAGTGATTTAAGAGCATTAATGACAGATAATGGAGAATTTCTATTTTTTATACCTAATTTTACCATCATTATGTTATTAGCAAATATAAATAAGAATCAGTGTAGTAGCTTTTTGGCAGTATTTATGGACTTATTTTAGGATTTGAATATACTGAAATTTTAACTGGTTTTGTTTATTGCAAGCAAATATGATTCTTATCTTATGATAAATTATCTTTGTTGGCAAAAGTATCACTGTACAGAGTATTTTTGTAATCATTGCTTTAAAAAGTATATTAACAAACATTTGGGTTCTTTGTATAGTTACAACTTATTTTAGTACATTGAAATAGTTTTATTTTTATTTCTACATCAGAAAGTTCTAATTATATGAATTATAAACATACTCTGCAGCTACCAAAATAGACCTGCGTGAAAACCCAGGAGGAGATGATGATAACAAAGCAGTGAACATTGAGGACCTGATCACAACAGTGGAGGGGAAGAAACTACGTGCTCGCATCAAGGCAGCTCGCTATGTTGAGTGCTCAGCAAAGAGTGGTGAAGGTTTGAAAGAAGTTTTTGAGGAAGCAGTGCGTTGTGTTCTCAAGAGGCCTCCATCAAAGAGAAGAGTCTGCAAGGTCCTCTGATGTGCCTTCTGATCAAAAAGACTAAGGGTGTAGTAAGCCAGGGATGCATTTAAAGTTGTGGAACTATTAGCTGATCTACTGCTTATTGCCACAGATTGATTATGTTGTTTGAACTCCATTTTTTTTCTCTTTTGTCAGAGAAATTTTAATCCTCCTATCAGTTTGTAACAAGTTCTAAGTTATTCAGATGTGCTTTTAATTGAGATAAATCACAGTGACCTTGTATAAAAATTACCCCATTGGTTATATGTAACAATTCATATTAGATTAGGATCTTTTGTTTTTTAGTTGTAATATAATTATGTTATAGAAAATTAAGGTTTATTTCATCAACTGAAAATGTAAAGAAGCACTGCCGCAAAATGATAGTGATAGAAATAAGAAAGAAGCTAATTCAGTGATGTATAGCTAGAGTATGCTGTGCTTGCTATAAGTTATCATTATGCAAAAACTACAACATTTTGCTCACACTACATGGACATGGAGCATGACTTAGTTGCTTAGTTTTTTTTTTAATATTTTTAGCTGATTTGAAGGGATGTGATAATATTATGCGATTATTACCTGACTTTGAACACTTGTTTGAAGAAAAGCAGAGCAAGACGGTTTTTTACCACTGTAAATACTTCAGATAATATTTTTAAAAGAAATCTTATAAATTAACCTCAATGTATAATATATCCTTAAGAAATCAATGTATTCCATTATACAATTTCATAAAATATTCAACAACAGTGATGAATTTCATTTTAAGAATGCTACACAATAGAGTTGTTGACAATTTTAAGCCTTGAGGTTAAATATGTAGTGCTGCTTCATGAAAGACTCTTAAATGGCTTCATGCATATCATTACCAAAGATAAATATAAGCAAAATATTTCAATATGAGCAACTTTTTAAAATGAATTTCAACTAAAATATTTCTAACTAAATAGTTTACATTACAGATAATGAATACCACCCAACTAATTTTTCAATTGTCACAGCTCATGGAACAAGGAATCATCACCACATCAAATTTAATACCATAACTTTGCACCACTTTATGAGTAATGAAAGGAAAAAATTTCTATTTATGAAGATGCAGTAAGACTTATTTTAAGCTTACTTTGAATGCATTTGATATGTTGATTGTGAGAGGTATACTTTCAAAGGCATTAATCTATTACTTTAAAAAAGTTACCCATTGATCATTGTTCTTTTTCTAGAATGAAGGTGGAATTAATTATTGTTACCTTAATTAATAATAAATGCCAAGCTCTAATGATTCAAATTATGTTCTAAGAAGGAAAGCAACACTGAATGATAATAAAATTAAGTTACAAAATTGATCTCATAAAAAATTTTACTCCTGTATGAGAAATTTCATTGACTGGTTTCTCTGTGCTAATTAAGAGGTACTTGGAGTATACTTCATATTTTTCAAGATTATGTGCCTGGATAACTTTGAGTGTTCAAGTATGACATGAATAAATAAAATAATTCATAATTATCATCATTTCCTTATGTTAGTCTTTATAACAGATAGCAGTGAATTATCTATTTGAAGGAAGTGGTTCAACTAAGTGATATCTTGGATATGTATGATAAGAACAAATCTTTGGCCAAGATTGTCGCACCCAAGAAACCATAAACTCACATATCCTTTATTTCTGAATCTAATTCAAAAATAAACATTCAAATATTTCCTGGAAAAAATATGTGTTCTATAAGAGAAGGCATTGCTTTGAGGAAAACATTAGAATCACAGAAATCAAAAGATTGATTACCCTTTCCAAGACTGATTTTTAGGTCATGCCTGGTCAAATGAACAGACCTAATGATGTTAGCTTTCTAGTGGAACATGCCACATTAAAATCAGTTTATGGAAGTGTGTGACGTTTTGTCATTTTCATTGTTATTTGGGAAAAGGGTCTTTAAAAATTTCTTTCAGATATCATAAAACTATACTATCTGTATCATTCCTTTAACTCTAAAATTTCTTACTACTAGAATAAAGGGGATTGGACATCACAACTGAAAATCCGTTTGCATACTGTTGGCATTTTAATCACCGTGATAGTATATGTATGTATGTATGTACACACATATATATATATATATATATATCAACAAAATGTTTATTATGTTTTCATGATGCTTGAAAGATGTACCCTATGTCTCTGCTAAATTTGCTTCTCCTTTTAGATTACGCAAACTGTGTTGGGGAAAAAATATAAAATAGATCATTTTGTTGTAGTGGTACTCTGTAATGAGGAGTGATGCAAAAATCTCCTCTGAGAAAATTTTAGCTTAATCCTCTCCTCAAGCTGGATCACCGTTCTGGTCGTCAGAATAATGGAAGAACATAGAAGCAAGGATCTTTTTCCAGGACTCTGAACTGCTGCCTTGGGTTGTTCCTTCCTGAAGCAGCCTATACAATATCGGCACCATGTAATGCAGCCCATTCTTCCATACACAGACATGGTTCTTCTTTTGCAGCCTTATGTATTGCATGGTTCGCTCTTTCACAGTCAAAGAATGAATACTTGGAACTCGCAATTGGAATATATTTTAAAATGAAAAAACTGAAGTGTTTTCTCAAAGATTACTGAATGACTTAAACCCCAATCATATTTCTATGAACCATTTATGGAAATTCATATTACAATCTCATCAAATTCAATATCAGTTTTCCATTTTAAAATTGATGAATTAATGACAAAATTTATCAAAGAGTTATGATTCTGTCCTACTTGTGGAGGCGTCTATCAGCAATAGTTAAATTCTGAAGTAACTTGTATAAATTATATTTCAACCTTGAAAGACATACAGGAAACTGTCTTTTAACATCGTTTTCAAAACCGCCTCCTCCTCTTCACTGCAGCAGCTGAAACGCTTTCAGATTCGTAATGGTATCAGAAATTTGGTATTTAGGTAGCGAAGAAGAAATTGGGTAACCACGCAACGACCTTACACTTATAACTTGAATTAATTAACCTTTCATTTGAACGGTTATTTTACATTTGGGATAACATTCAGGAAATTGATTGCATAAATCTGAATGGTGGCGCTATTTTTATCCCTATATTAGCTGACGGAAAAGTGTAATATTTTTTACCTTCTACTTACGGACTTTCCTAACCCGGATAAATCGAAAATTCAAAGCAAGTCAAAGAACGTGAACTCATTTTCTATATTTGATTAAATAAATATTAAAATTTAGGCTTTTCGAAGATGAATGTTATACATCAGTTAAGATACTGTAAAAAATATTAATATAATAACAGCTCTATTCTTTATTCAATCTTTACATTTTTCTTACAAATTTATACCGAAACTTGCATTTCCTAAATCTCGCAATACGTTGCGATTATTTAAGAATTATTGTAATCGCAGTAGGCTCCTTCTCTCCTCTAACTATCCCTACAGCGCCACCGCTATTCATTGAGCATAAAAAGGTTTGCAGGGCAGCGACTCGTCCTCTCTTCCGCTGACTGCTGAAGGTTACGGTTCAACACTGCTCAAAGAAACCTCCCTGCCGTACGAAGGACGTCGCTTGGCGTTGAAGACCTCATTGTAGATAGCTGGTCGCCCATTTTCGTGAGTCTTAATAAACATACTAGTGTTAAAAGTTTTAAATGTTCGTTAATTCAGTTCGTAGTATGCTTTAACTTACTTTTACGGTGGTTCTTCTATTCCCAATATCTTCGCGGGAATTTATTAATGTGTGGTAAATGAGTTAATCACGAGGTTTTTGGGAATGAAACTAACTTCGTTTAGGTGCATAATCTCATCGGTGAATTTTTTATTTAAGCTATACTATGCCGCCATCGAGAGTTTGTTACCCGAACGTTGCAATTTTATAATAAACATCTTTAAGGTAACTAGAGGGGTTAAACTGTTTCATTCTGTTTGCGACGTTCCTAGCTTGTCAGTTGGCTCAATTTTAGATTTTATGCATTTTTTCCGTACAACACTCCTTAGAGAATGTGCTGTTCAGTTAAATGGAACATTCGTTCGGTCGAATGGTTAAATACTCGTACATAAATTCGACTTTGAAGGATAGAAATGTTCGATTTAATCTATTTTCATAAATCGGAAACTTATTACGTTCGGATTTCAGTATTAAGGTTCTAGTTTTTCTAAGATATCTTCTACTTTGATGTATCGACGTTTGATACAAACAGCATCGGTAGTGCATTCAGCCTATGCTATCTACCTTATTGTCGATTTATTTCAATTCGATTAAGAATGAAATGTATAGTTTGCATTTGAACACTGGGCTTTCGAGATAGTTAACCATCTGACTCAACCTACATTGAAATACAGAAGCTCTTATTTTGATCCTAAATACTCTCCGGTTCAATGTTGTATATACTTTGAATATGTTGGTTCCGTGAGCCTAATCTGAAAGTAACCGCATACGCCAATAGAACTTGTAGTGGAAAGCAGCCGTTCAGCAGCTGCTCGTTCAATTATTGTGTATATAGTAGAGGAATAGATGGATTTCGTAGACTCCTTCGCTCTTTCAGTTTATTTTGTGATAGTACGAAATCAGTTAGTGCCGGAATATTGTGAACGCAGCGTTGCAATGAAGAGGTAGATGGTAAGGTAATGAGACATTTGCAAAGTAAGGGTGAGATACAACCTAGAAATTTACTAATTGGTGCCTTTTAGCTCGAGCAGGCATTTCAGCGACGCAATGACAATTACGTAACCTCAAGATCGTGTAGCTTACTAGGTTTTTGATAATGCTTTGCAATATAATTAGTCTATATTTTAATCTGAAAAGGCGAAAAATGAACTATGCTAAATTTTGACGTGTTAATTTTACAAATTTTAATCTTGAACTCGTAACTCTCAATCGCCATCTTTAAACGCTTAAATCCTCCACTGAATGTTTCCCTCGCTTGCGTTGTCCGAAACAGGCGATTGTAACGTCTAACCAAGTTTATCCTTGAAGGTATACCTTCCTAAAGAGTTGTTATACTGGTGCTTTTGTGCTTAGTCTTCATGAACATTTTGCCATTGTTCGGGTTAATTTACTCTGCTGTATGATACCGATATATTTGGATTTTGCATAATACGTAGTATAATTTTGACTATTGGATAAAATCAACTCTTTACTCTTGTCTAATCTGCTGGAGAGAACTTAGTAACCTCTTTATTCGATGTATACACGCTATCCTTACCGGTGTAAAGTTCAAGCAGTTATTTCAGGTGCTCTAAAACATATTTCTCACCGTTTTAGATAACCAATTAAATTCCTTCAAAATTTAAGACCTGTAAATAAGTCTCTTGTCATGCTGTTTTTATGTGAAGTTTCGTATTACCTTGTTGTTCAGTAAGACTTTTGTTGACATCCATATTCTGATAAAAACTTTACAATTCAAAATGAAAAAATATAAAATTTAATATTAGGATGTTTTTGCCAAATATTGTTTTGTAGAATCTCCAGTATGTAATTTTAATGATCAAAACTTCTACTGCAGGTTTGATTCAGCAAAATGTGACTGGATTTCTTATGCAAGGAGGAATTGCAGCAAAGTAGACAGCAAGAGTAAATTTTGGAAGTGCTTTATTGAAAATATTTTGAAGTGTACATTTTATTACAGAGATAATAAAGAAATGTCAGAAAGAACCTTCTTAAGTTTCATTTTGAAAATGTCTAACTCCTCACCCACCGAAATTTTTGGTACATTCTTCCATACACAGACATGGTTCTTCTTTTGCAGCCTTATGTATTGCATGGTTCGCTCTTTCACAGTCAAAGAATGAATACTTGGAACTCGCAATTGGAATATATTTTAAAATGAAAAAACTGAAGTGTTTTCTCAAAGATTACTGAATGACTTAAACCCCAATCATATTTCTATGAACCATTTATGGAAATTCATATTACAATCTCATCAAATTCAATATCAGTTTTCCATTTTAAAATTGATGAATTAATGACAAAATTTATCAAAGAGTTATGATTCTGTCCTACTTGTGGAGGCGTCTATCAGCAATAGTTAAATTCTGAAGTAACTTGTATAAATTATATTTCAACCTTGAAAGACATACAGGAAACTGTCTTTTAACATCGTTTTCAAAACCGCCTCCTCCTCTTCACTGCAGCAGCTGAAACGCTTTCAGATTCGTAATGGTATCAGAAATTTGGTATTTAGGTAGCGAAGAAGAAATTGGGTAACCACGCAACGACCTTACACTTATAACTTGAATTAATTAACCTTTCATTTGAACGGTTATTTTACATTTGGGATAACATTCAGGAAATTGATTGCATAAATCTGAATGGTGGCGCTATTTTTATCCCTATATTAGCTGACGGAAAAGTGTAATATTTTTTACCTTCTACTTACGGACTTTCCTAACCCGGATAAATCGAAAATTCAAAGCAAGTCAAAGAACGTGAACTCATTTTCTATATTTGATTAAATAAATATTAAAATTTAGGCTTTTCGAAGATGAATGTTATACATCAGTTAAGATACTGTAAAAAATNTTAAAAACAGAGAAAAGAAGTAAACTACCATGTAAAAGTGAAGAAATCCAATAAATATCAAAGAAAACCATGATCAATGCATAATAGGAACATGAAAAAAGTGCTAGCACAATTAAATTTGATTTGCCACAGGGCAGAGTACTTGAAAATGACAAAGCCTTAAACATTATGTTAAGAAAGAAGTAAATCAAATTAAACTTAAAATAAATATCACCATGAAAAAAAAATGTGAAAAGGAATAACTTTAGCCTCAAATTTCAATTGAGATAATTAGAAATGTTTCTGTGAATAGAAGCATGGAAAGTTTTTTACTGAACTGCAGTATTCCTATTGCAAAAGGTACTTGATTCAATTAAATTTTGCAACAAACTGAACTACAAAAAAAGGGCCTGAAAACTTAACGACCTGTCCTTATCTCAAAGCTGAATAGAAGGGAGTTCCTACATTAAAGAATATTACAAACAAATACTCCTTAGAAACTTAACTCTGCCAGTACTTAAAAATGTAGCCTTCATGCTACATTTTATTGTTTACAATGCCTGAAAAATTTATTACAACATCCAAGAAAACTAACTGGCAAAATTGTCCTAATTCGAAATTGAAAATTTGTTCGACCAAACAATGAGAACAGATATGATTTCTGAATTGAATATATAGGGGATAACAAACATCAAGTATCAAGAAGAATTAGATCATAAACCATCTTAAAATTATGAATTTCAAGGAATTTTTTCAAAACCACAGGCTGATTTCATCTCATAAATTAATCACACAGGAAATGCTGCACATTTAGCTACAAACTACTAGAATCAGAAAAGACAGCCAAGTCCTCAGACTTCTTTAAATTTAGAATGTAAATCATTTCTGATTGTAATTTAAAGTACCTCAAGGATTGACATTCACCACTAATATTAGGTTCAGAAAGTAATATACATTTTCAGTGAATTATTCCAAATTCAGGCTTCTAAATGCTTTACTTATTTATCATTAGTCCTAATTTATTTCAATTGCATTCAGATCACGTAATAATCATTTATATAATTAGTGAGAGCTTGGAATGAACTATTTTCATATATTTATCCCCTAGTCCAACTATATGCACAAATGCATTAAGGCACATAAGGTGCATTCAAATTATTGCAATTCTAAAGGTAGGAATTGAGCTATGGTGAATGAATTTGTCTGAATCAGCATTATCACAGGTTTTCATTTTGAAAGAGTTAACAAAATTGAGATTTTACTGTATTAACCAAATATTGTCTAAGAAAAACACCAAAATTAGGAAGAAATATTCTCTCCAATAAAAATTCGGAAAATACATACATATTATACTCCATGGCAAATAGAAATACTGCAGTTTCCAAAAGACATACCACACTAGAACAAGATATTCTAAAGCCATAAAACAAATCACATGCAAAAATCCATCTTTAGATCAAGATGGTTCATGATACCTAGTAAATATTGGTTGCATTAAAAATTTTTAGCTTCCTTTCATTCAAAACAAAAATTGACAGCTATTATGATTCCCTCTAGAATTCATTCCTTTTAAAAATTCTCTGACTATATGCAAAGTTAACTGAATTAGTGATTCTATTCTATTGGAAATAACTCTCAAAAACTCCAAGATGCCCCTGAATTCTATCCTTAATAATACCACACTAAATATCTGAATATTTCTTAACACCCCAGATTTACATTTGTAATCTTTGTTTAAAACATTCTATAATGACTGTCCACTCAATTAAAATTGGCCTTTAAAGGACGGTGATTAAAGTGGCAGCTTTGTTGTTTATTGAGCTCACAATGTTGGTTTCTACAATCAGATTGTAATATTACTGAATACTTTAAACCCTGAATCGAATGATTTTATGGATTCAAGAGGTTGATAGCTGGCCTACCAAGAAAATGACATATTTCCAAAATAATGATAAATGAAATTAATTACATTTAAAGGAGATTTGATTGCAAGGAGATTATTTTGATTGCATTTGGGATTACACAGGCAGAGTAACAACAATTAAGGACCTCTTTTTCTCTCTACCACAATGGAATCTAATCTTTGGTGCATCAAGAAAATAATCTTTTAAACCTGCTTTATTGTTACTGAAAACAGAGTCTTTGCCTTTAAAAATTTCTCCAGTCTCTGCTTTAATTTCATAAATAAAAATATCAACGAGAAATAATTAAGTTTTCCTTATGATTAACTTTTTCGAAATTATAAAACTGCTGATCGCAAATGGAATATCACAGTAAAAGCTGTGTCTCTCGGAAAAAGGAAAGTGGCATCTGGACAACATTTATACATGTAAATAGGAACCTGATATTATTTCAGAATACATTCCAATGCATGTTTCTTTTACTTATTGAATTAATCAAGGAATGGAATAATAATGGAAAAATCTAACAGAAGAGCAATGTTTCATAGTGATAACCTAATAATCATTGTAATGATCCTACTTTGGCATAAAATGTTTTATGGCTTAGAAATACTTGCATTGTTATAAAAAAACAAAGTCCCTGAAAAAATTTTAAGCCTACAAAACAATAATTAATATGAAGCAAAAGTTGTAATAGAAAAAGTAACTTGTATGACAAAAATGAAAAGCACATCTTTTTCTGAAAATCAGGAATATGCTTCTAATTATGTGATCCATGCTTTCATGTTTTTTGTGTGTTATTTTATTTGCCCAATTTATTTTATATATTCAGAATTATTTTACTGATATTAAAATATACTTGAAGGGAATATTCAAAGAAGAAGGAATAGTATAATACCGCAGCTAGAATGATTCATCTGATAAAATTAATGTTTATATTCCAATTATGTCACATTTTAGCTTTAACAATTCTGTTACCCCATCACTGATTAATAGCCAATGTACTTCCATTAAGCTCATTTTGAATTATCATATGAACATTGAAATCATACTCTAAATGTTGCTCTGTTAATGTTGTTCATACAATTCAATTTACCACAAAATCCTATTCTCAGCATGTACTGAATGATTATGACAATGTTGGCAATGAAAAGGTCAACAGAAAATACCTTACTTATTCCAAGATAGTCTACTGGTTCCTCAATGGAAATTCCAAATTTAGATAATAACAGTGGAAATCATTCACAAGTGGATTTTTAGCTATGAAATATTGGGGAATAATGACAAGTTTTGTCACGTACTTTGATTTATAGTTAAAATGAAAAGTATTTTAGGATAGGCACAAAGTAGCCATATGCTATTTCTTGCTATTTTGAGTTGGTGCTCTAATCAGGAGCAACTATAATGTTTTTTTGAATCGAAGGAATAACAAGTGTGAAAAATAGTGACACGACTGGGACTCGAACCCAGGTCTCCCACTTTCCCGGTAGTTCAGTGGTTAGAATACCTGCCCGGAAAGTGGGAGACCTGGGTTCGAGTCCCAGTCGTGTCGCTATTTTTCACACTTGTTATTCCTTCGGGAATTTTGTAGGCTTTCAACCTAATAAGTTACCTTCCTTTCCTTTAATCCTTTTTTTGAATCCTTCAGAATCTGTTGTTACTAATGGCAAGCTCATCAATATTTAAGTACATACATGTAAATATTACATAAGAGTAATATAGCAATGTTCACAACAGAATGTTTACTCTATGCATCAGAATAAAGATAAATTCAAAATCTGAAGGTCATCATTTATACTAGCATTGTATTTTGTATATATTTCCAACCATAATTGAAGGACGTTGAAAATGATTCTCTCTGTATATAAGAATAATCTCTGAATAAAAAAAATTAAAATCAATTTAATGAGGAAAAATAATAAGAAATAAAAATTCTAACTCACAAATGTAAGGGCTTACTTCTGAAGACTGTTTTCCTTCCTTGGAGGAGCCATCAGGGCTGAGACCAAAATCCATTGCAAAAACTTCCCTTTCTTCACAGCCATAATAACACACATTAAACATCATCCACTCTCTGAGTTTCAACAGCTCCTTGATTTAAATGGGGTTCACTGAATAGTTAAAGTAAATCATCTTATAAATGTGGGAGCTTTAACCACATACAGCAAATAATTTCATCTTGCTGCCTAATTGCACCTCCTCATAACTTGGTTCTTCAATAACTTCCCAGGTTTCTACCATATTCCAGCCTGATTATCTCCATGGCAGCCTCAGGATGTACTTTTTCAGTAGTCATGTGGGATTTACTGCAACAAAAATATTTAATATCTTACTGATATATTTGTGATGGCTTACTCAGATTTCACATTTGCTTAAAATAAAGCTATTCATCGAAATTAAATAAATCTCCTAAAGATTTCACATTATCACAGTACTGCCATGATATTTCATTAAACAAAAATTAGCTCAACAATCTTTTAACTGTCTCCACTTAGGTATTATTCTGTACCAATAACTTCTTTTAATTATAAATGAAAAACATGAATTAAATACTAGCTCTCAAAGAATATTAATAAATTGCAGTTGTCTTTTTTTCAAAGCTGTATATATCTCAAGGAATATTACAATAATGAGTTGCATGAAATATCCAATCATCATTCTAAAAAACTACAAGTATGATATAAAAATCAGTAGGTGGAAAGATGGAGATAGACATAATATTTCTAAGCAACATAAACCTAATGCAATAAGATATGGAATGGTAAGGTTGTGTCACTCCT
Source organism: Ladona fulva (assembly GCA_000376725.2). Classification (NCBI taxonomy): domain Eukaryota; kingdom Metazoa; phylum Arthropoda; class Insecta; order Odonata; family Libellulidae; genus Ladona; species Ladona fulva. The sequence goes on from KZ308238.1 coordinate 219,465, forward strand.
TAAAAATGGAGTGACATAAGATTGAAATAGAAATGTATCATTAATTTATTTCATTGATTGATTCTTCAATGTAGCACCAATTTAGATGTTCTGTGGAAAGCAGCATACATCACTAAGTGAATACAGTCCAGGGAGATCTGGTGGAACTTCATAACGATGAGAGTATTTATTTCAATACGTGTACAGGCAAGTCCACAAATGGTGCTTGTGGACTTGCCTGTACACTTATTGAAATAAATACTCTCATCACTACGTGCATTGAAATCAAGATTCCAAAACAATTTCAAGCAGCAGTAGTATGGTAAAGAACGATTGGGATAACGAGCAGGATAAAGAACGATTTACTATATACTTGAAGTTGAATTTCGGAATTAGTAGTAGTATTGTTAAAAGTGCTTCGACAGCTGAGGTCATTTCGCACGTAGGCCCAAACCGGAAATCGAACCCGGGACCGCTTTCACAGAAGCCGAACGCGTGGCCCACTTGGCTATCCGGGAGCCCCGAATTTCATAATTAACTCATTACCCTAACATAATAATAGAAATAATCCACCTTCATTAAAAGTTGAAATATACCAAGTAGGTAATTATACGAAAAAACTTATTTTTGAATGCTCCAGGATCGACGATCCCTGATGGGATTGAGTTCAAAATTACACACAAGTCTCTATTTAACGTATGTAAATTAGTGACACGAAATCCTTATTTTTATCTTACCTAAGTAATATAATGGCCACTGGGTTAACTTCGCCATTCCGCCGATGCTCAAGCTCAGTACTCATCTCAGACGGGGATGAAACATGCTAATCTAATAAATATGCTAATGGAACTAATAATGCTAATAATAAAGGATAGCAGCTAATTCTCGTTAGCGGCGAAACTTCAAGTTGCTTTTTTTCCTCACTTAGCGCTAGATTTGAATGCTAGAAATTCATCTTTAATATATCGATTGCAGTGAATACTAAATCGTTTAATTGGCGGATATCGAGTGGAGGCGATAGTCCTTTTGATGATTTTGCTATATACAATTTATTTGCGCAACGACGAACAAATTACTTCTTGGATACTTTACATCAATTTTGTTTTCATAAAAATAATGGAATTTTATATTTGACTGGAAGAATCAATGCACTAATATAGTAATTACAATAAAATGGGTGTATAATTTATTATCTGAACCACCCCTTCTAGATCCAATCCTGGATAATTAATCCTTACGTAACTAAAACTCCCTTTTCGAAAAACCTGAAGAAATTAATCGTATTTCGTGACGGATTATCCTGACACATTTGAAACTTCCAGAAAAGCTTATATTATAGGAAGCATGAGAAAGTACAAAGAGTGGATGCCGAAGTCCGAAATAGGTGGGTGTGGGAGGAGACACAAATATTCGCCTAGAATAAATGCGCTGATTTAGCATGCAAGTTCTTGCTTAGTGCATTAGAAGAAGAAATTTTTCCTTAAGAATTTTACTAACTTAAGAAGGAAGCACTTCCGAAATCTACCAGCAAGGACAAGATTAGGCTTAACAATAATAGGACTATAACATATATAGTAATTTTTGATGGCCGAATCCAGAATTTGGAGGTCGTGAAAGGTCAAAGTTGCCAATTTTAACCTTCTCTTAAAAATTCAGTCATTCAGTAAATTTACCCCTCTGAGCAAAAATCAACACTTCTTAACCCTTCGGTCACAACTTAGCCCTTGCTTGAAATCGGAAGTACTTGTACGTATCCCCCTGATTGTAAAGAACGAAGAAAGGTGTGCACATCCTCTCGGGTCAAAGTTCTTGGAAAGAAGTATTCATTCGTTCATTAAATCACAAATAATAAGGCTACCTTTGACGTCCAATTTTATCGATAAAATTACACATCAATGTATCATTCCATTTCATTTCACAACGATATATCAGCTGCATATATCTATATTTACAAGCTAAAATACATATTACGGGAAGCATTGGAGTGGGGGGTCGCTCATCCTTCACGACTATGTTAACTAAACAGTATGGCTAGGTAACCTGACTAGTAGCTCGAACAGAAACTTCGGAGTAGCGAGCTATTCCCTAGGTATTTCTGCATCTGTTGCATTTAAAAGCGACGGAAGTGTCGCTTTCTGCTTTTGTAGTTAACGTGACAGTTTTACGTGGGCAAAGAGGAAGAAGACATTCAGTCAAAGATGGGCTGTTATTTCGTGGAAATTAAAATAAAGTTTCAAAGATTCTTCACAAGCAGTCGGGTAAACGCGCGTTAAATTGTTGGCAGGGACGTATGTGCGGACCCGGAAAGAGAGGTCCCGTATTCTTTCTGAGATTGCAGCACTTATCTTTATAGTCTAACATCATAAAGAATTGCAACATTGCCGTTGATGCATTAGTAAATAACGTGTTCACATGGTTTAAGAATGCACGCAAATTTATCCCGGTTCGAACTTGTCGAAGAAAATCTTCTAGAACAGCCAATAGCAGTTCAATGATTTACATCTTTAGATCTTTTTCGTAATACGTCGGTTGAACAACAGTAGTTTCTGTTGAAATTTAATAAATCATATTCTTATGCAGACCAAAGCTGCGCCTATGACTTGATATTTTATAACATTAAAAAAATGAGGAATAACAGGTGTGAAAATTTTCCTGGGATTGAGCCGCATGGCTCTTCCGCGCATAGTAATTTACCTTTCTTCGATCCTCATTAAAAATCAATTTGCGGAAGGTAAGAATATCATTTTAATCGCTTTTTAACAATTTATGTATCACATTTACAGGGATTAAAGCGATCAAATTTAGTTAACATTATAAGAAATTTAACTCGTTCTCCATGTCAAAAATGTCATTTAACTATAAAAAAAGTAGTTTTGAAACTGGATGGAATATTTGGGTATTTATAAAATTTTGAAATCCCAGTGGTGTACTTTCACATCATTCTTCATTTGTAATGTATGTATTAGGTGCATTAATATTTGCACTAAGCATTTGCATATAAGCCTCAGCATATCTAGAAAGACGCAAGGAAAATAAAGGAAAAGAGAAAAATTACACAAGGATATGCACAAAAGTTTTCTTTAATATTAATCAACTCATGTGATGGTTACCATAAGGAGTACAATAAAAGTAAAAACGATGAAAGAAACACTGGTTAAACTCTACAACGTGCTTGTATAGTGCTGTATAGGTCCAAATCATACAAATCAAGAAAAATGGATTGGAGACTAATCAAAACATCAGAAACTAAATTATTCAGGTCTATTAAGGATTGCATAAAAACAGATAATATATGGAACATTGACATAAAACAAAACCTACATATTACTGAGAGAAAGTTCAATGCATTTAAATAAAAATGGAGGGAACAAGTTATACATATGTCCCCAGAGAGAATAGCCAAGAAGGCAATGGATAGAAGAAGTGTTGAAAGATCTATGGTTGGTGAGACCAGATCAGACAGAACTGTGAAATCCTGGAAAGACAGTAGAAGAAAATATAAGTGAAACTCAACAGCTAAATTTACGTGAGCATCATGGTTGATGAAAATATTCTAGTGGATAACTTAGGGGCCCAAAATTGGATCTGCAAATAGTCCCACAAGACTATCAATCCAGCTCTGCTTGAAATATATATCTCAATAAAATACTATTTAATTTTAGTTAGAAAATCATTTTATGTTTTCAAATTTTCTGTAATTTCTGGGAAAGGACATTTGAGTTTTTATAGTTTCTAAGACTAAGAAAAATATTTCTTTGATGCTCCTTTTTGATCAAAAGTCCTCTTGCGTTGTAAGTAAAATTTGTGTCATTCATAAAATTTCTCTCAGACTTGTTGATTTAGCAACAGATTTAATACAGAATAGGCAAGGGTGGCAAGCAGAAGGTTACAGAGAAACATGGGAGGGATAGAGATCAGGATAATTTTCTGATCAGCAGAAGTTATGAGGAAGAATTTCACAAACTTCTAGGCTTCCTTCCCTTAGCAGAGGGTATTGAGAATAACGGCATCAAAAGAAGAATTTTTTGAGAGTAAGTGATATTATACAATTGATCGTTTACACCTGAATAAGTTTATTCTAAAGCTTCAAATGGGATGTCATGGCTGATTCATGCATACTGTTTACATGAGCAGAAATTGCTGGCATTAATTTTTTAACCATTTCTTGAACTTGAACTTTAAGTTTACATGTATTCAGAGAAATTCACAGATATTGATTACCTACATAATACTTTTGAGAATACAAAGTAAGAAAGATTTTACTGAAATAGATCTTTCAGAATTAATTTACAAAATATTATGTTCGGTACCTACTTTTGTCGTGGTTAGGGTTGCCTATCTCCTAGGAATTGGCTCCTGGCATCACCAGGCCTCTGTGTGACACTGGACTAGGGTCATTATTCCAATGTCCCAGCCTCAAACCCTCCAACTTTTCAGTTAAAATCACAACTCTGATACTATAGATGAGATATTCAGTTATGGAAATTCACAAACAACTGCTATTCATAGTTGGACAGAAATTTCTTTCAAAAAAAAGCTGCTGAGCAACTTCCATTTAAATGTTACAAGATTTAATGTCTCTTGCCCATCTCACTGATACCATATAATTACAGCAGTGCTCCCAGACTAAGCTTTTGATGTCCTGTTAAATATGATAGGGTAATATTGTTTAAATTTAGCATAATATGTGACGTTTTTGAGCGATTTTAACATTATATGGAAGTTTATAATGAGAGCATCAACATATTTTATTCTAAAACTGGCATCTCCATTTTCAATTCGAATTTTGATCAAAACAACTTTGTGATTTAGGGTGCATTCAAGTTTGAGTTTATGATTGTGCCATGGTATTCATTAAGTTAGACAGCAATAATTTAGGAAGATTGAGAGAATGTAAATTTTGCCTTGATCAAAACAATTTTCCCATTTTCCCTGCTCTTGATATTTCTAGAAGGTAAATAAATAGCAAAAGAATTATTTCCATAAACTGCAAGGAAACATCTTCACATGTATCCTGCAAGCTGCCTTTCTTCATATAGTAGGGGGGCATATTGACTCTACTTCCCCAATCTCTTACTTTCACATGTCGTATACTAAAGAAAGTAGAATGTTGCTGCAACGAGTGTAGAGGAAATACATATAAATGCCAGAAAATATTCATTGCCAAACATGCATTTTTACATTTATTAAAAATAAATTATTTGTTATTTATTTATTAAAATGTTATCTTATCATTAGATGTACATATTTAAGGCCAGTTTTTCAAAAGTATGAAAATATTGTATGATAATTTAAGAGCAGGTGTTATGGATGTCATATTAGGTAGCTCTTACGGTCACCAGATATCTTTTTTGATGGTGAAATGCCATCTTTTCAATAGCCTTATAAACAAAGGTAAGAGGACAAAATTGCAGAAACTATTTTTGAGATGAATATGGAGAATGTTTGATTACTTCCTACCTGAGTGTTTCAGAGTCATCTTACCAATACCAATCTTGTCTGAGACAAGATGCAATATATTGCATTTTATTCCCTAATCATTTCACTTGAATTAAGACAGTTATTCAGAGGAATTAGTACCTTACTACTAAATACATAATTTGTTCTAAATGAAACTGCTATCAAAATGAGAACTAATACTTCAGCATTCATTACAGTAACCTCTTTGAAAGGCTCCTGAGCAGGGCAGAACAAGATGGATGCTTAGAATTTGAGGGACCTCCATTTAAGAGAGTAACCTTTTTATTTTGCAGATGACAAACAATAAATCCATAAGAAATTTCGGTGAATCCACTATTTTTCTTTACTTATTAACTTTTAGTCAGAGGAAGTAAAGAAGCCTCCCTGATATAGTAGTATGCTCACCTTAGGTGAAAGCAGTCCTGGGTTAAATTCCTAGTGAGAGCCTTTATGATCAAAATGAAACCAGCTATGCAAGCACTTTTTAAATACCACTACAGAGAAGGGGATAAAATTGGCATTTGCACCCACCCCTGCTGTTGAGACAGTTGGCCATCTTGCTGGCTAGGGCTGTGGACTTAGTCACCGTGGAGGTCTAACTCCAGCTCCTCTGGTTTTCAATAGTTGACTTCAACTCCAACCTCTCCAATGCTCTAATATTTTCTTTGACTCCTTTGAGAGAGGGTTGACTTGAACTTGAGAAAGTTGACAGTGACTAATCATAGAAACTTTGGTTACACTTGAATTATTTCTTCAATAAACATGATAATTATTTTAAAATATCAACAATAGTTAATTTACAAAATAGATTTGAGTAAACAACTTGAGTACAACATGAATATACAATGTGTGCATAATACATCAACAAATCTATATTTTTTTGAAGCAATGGAGTGATAGTAATTTTCTGAGGGGGAAATATTAGCCAGAGGGACATTGAGATAATGTTAGACAAGAAAGAAGGAGTTGCAGTGCTAGTCATTAAGCCAATAAATGATCAGGTTATGGCAGTAGAAGTAAAGGCTAAGTAAACACAGTGATAGTTCAGGTGTACTTGCCCACAAGCAATTACAACGAAGACAAAGTAGACTTAGTTTATGAGCAAATAGAAGACGTTATAGGAAGAGTCAAAGGCAGTAGAAACCTAGTTGTAATGGGAGACTGGAATGCAGAAGTTGAGCAAGGCAATGATGGGGAAGAAGTGGGAGGGTTTGGACTAGGAAATAGAAACAACAGAGGACAGAAATTATTACATTTTTGTAAGCAGAATAACCTCCGTGTCACTAACACTCTTTTCCAGCACCATAACAGGAGGTACACATGGAAAAAGCCCAGGGAAATGGATAGGTACCGAATTGACTACATTTTGGTTAGGAAAAGATTTGGAAATAGTGTTAAAAACTCAAGAAGTTATCCTGGTGCTGATGTAGACTCAGACCATAACCTGGTGATGATGAAAACTGAGCTGAGACTTAAAAAAGATCTTTAGGCCCAAAATAGCTCCCAAATGGAATATACAAGCCCTTAGGAATGGGAAAGCTAGAGAATTTCAAGTCTGTTAGTAAGGCTCTAGAGAGTAAGGGAATTTGCCATAGACATGGAGTGAGGAAAAGACCAAAAACAGTGTCAAGGATATTACCCAAAGAAATACTGAGGGGGTAAAGCAAAACAAAATTAGGTAACCATGGGTGACAGTAGAATTGATAAATAAAATGTAGGAAAGAAGAAAATGGAAAAGGGTAAACACTGAGCATGGGCATAGAATGTACAGGGCTGAACAACGAACTGAGAAGGGAAACAAATAGGCCAAAGGAACAGTGGTAGAAGGGTCAATGTAACAAGAAAAGCTGGAGGAAAGCAGGAGGGTGGTTCTATTGTATAGAAAGGTGAAACAACTAATGGGGAATAAAAGAAGCAATGGAATATCCACTGTAAAGGTTGCCAGTAGAAACATTTTAGAGGATCCAGCCAGCAGATCGGGAAGGTGGAAAGAATATGTTGAGGAGCTGTATGGGAAAGACATGAAGTCACCTTCCATAATATTAGAAAATGAAGATGAAGTTGAAAAAGACAATGTTTGATCTGGGATATTGGACAGTGAAATCGATAGTGCTCTGAACAATATGAAAGGTAATAAAGCAATGGGTGTGGACAAGACTCCAGTTGAGTTTCTTAAAAACCTGGGAGGAAAGGGTAAGAAATATTTCTATGATTTAAGCAGGAAAGTTCATGATAATGGAATGTTGCCAGAGGATTTTACCAAGAAAATTCTGATTCCACCACAGAAAAAGAATAATGCTACAGTGTCAGGACTATCATATAATAAGCGGCAAAAGTTATTTTAAGGGTTTTAAATCGAAGGATTGAGGTAAAAATTAAGAGGCAAATAGGAAGAGACCAGTTTGGTTTTCAGAGGGGTAAAAGAACAAGGGATGTAATTGGGGTAATGAGGGTAGTGGTAGAATGAAGTATAGAATTTAAGTGGGATGTATTTGTACATTTGTCGATTTTGAAAAGCTTTCGATAGAATTCAATGGCCAAAGCTGATGGGAATTTTAAAAAAATTGGTTTGGGCAGTAAAGATAGGTATTGTGTGCAAAATTTGTACTTAAACGAAACAGCGCAAGTTAGAATAACTGAGGGGGAGCCAGAATGGTCAGAGTTGGGGAGAGGGGTAAGACAAGGCTGCTCACTATCACCAATGCTTTTTAATATATATGCAGAGAAAATGGTTAATGAAGCTTGGGAAGAAATGGACAAGGGAGTGAAAGTAGTGAAGTCAGTAAGATATGCAGACAATAAAGCTATTGTGTGCAATTCCAAAGGGGTTTTACAGGTACTAGTAAATGCACTTAATGATAAAACAAGGGAAGTTGGAACAAAAAAAAATGTAAGAAAAACTAAAGTAGTGAGATTCACCAAAGGAAAGAAACCTAAGATAACAACATGAGAAAACAGTGAAAAACTAGAACAGGTTGATAATTTCTCTTACTTAGGAAGTGTACTTTCTTGGGATGGGAGGTATACAGATGAGGTTCGAAAAAGAGTAGCATTAGCCAAGGAAGCTTTTGTGAAATGAGAGGAACTGATGACTAGAGGTCTTGATAAAGGAATCAGGAAAAGATCCGTAAAATCCTTGGTGTGGAGTGTTTTGCAATATGGGTTTGAGACATGGACCTTATAAAAGGAAAACATCAGAAGATTAGAGGCTTTTGAGATATGGGAGTAGTGCAGAATGGAAAGAGTAAGTTGGATTGCTAGAAAGACAAACACAGAGGTGCTAGAGATAGTTAGGGAAGAAAGGATTTTAATCAAATTAATTAAACAGCGACAGAGGAAATGGGTGGGACAAATATCGAGGGGAGAGGGATTGCTAAAGAATGATATTGAGGGAGGAATACAAGGGAAAAAGCAGAGGGGAAGACAGAGACAAAAGTTTCAAGGAGAAACGGACATGAAAAAGTCTGACGGGACCAGGACTGAAACCTAGGTCTCCCAATTTCCAGTTGGTTGCTCTATCCAGCCAGAACATTTCTCCATGCCATTTGGGAGACTTTATAGGCAAGGGCACATGATTTCCTCTGACTAAGCGGCATCATTCACAGCTACAACCTCATAGAGGCACTGACTGCACAAATTGATGGAAAGTAAAAAACCCCTCTTTAAGGATAACACACAAGAAAAAGGGTTGAGACTTGGCACATAAAAGTGTGCATCTTTATATGGCATGTCGCCTTGAACCTTTTTCTTGAGAGACAAAAGTTGTTAGATAACATAAAGGGTGGGGTGGGTAATCGAGAGGTAAAGGAAATGCAGAATAGTGGGAAATATTAGGGCACATATACCTACCAAAACGTAGAAAACATGATAGGATTAGCTTCACTTAGATGCTCTTTCATTGATGCCTTCAAATCTGTCAAGGACGGTCTGAGTCAGTATATTTTCTCCAACTCCAAAGCCCTGCTACTGATTCTTTCATCAAGAAAGACTTTATACCAACCTTGGGTTGTAGTAACATTCCTCACTCAAATGGTGCCTCCCTCATTCCCTCACCTTCTTTATGAAACCTCACTCCCTTCCCCTGAAAACAATTTTGTTTTCAATCCCCGCCCCTTTTAGGCTATGCCTTTTTGAGTTTTGTCAGGGTATGAGGTACTAGGAGGAGTATTCCTGACACTTGTATGAGACAGAAGGGAAACCTGGCTGTAACCTACCCCAGCCATTCCCCTGCTCTGATGGCTAAATCTGATGAAATAAATAATCATCGTACCCCTTCCCAGGTTTGTGTCTCCAACCACCTAAAATTTTTTGACCTTGATCCATTTTTTGACCAGCATATCTGTTTTCTTATCCCTGCCACCCTACTCTCTACCCCAAGACTCCCACCCTGGCCACCAAGAAGGAAACACTGAAATAGACTAAAGAAACTTTCTCTCCTTCCTTTTCAGGATCCACCAGGTAGCACCTACAGCCACAAGTCTTAACAACTAGAAGAAAAGAAAAATGACCACACAACCCTACATATATAGATCATCAAGAAAAACTGAAGAAAGCACAGATATGGAAGATAGAATATAACAAAAATTTGCACCCAAAATATATAATGGCCAGTCAATTTTTGCCACTGTAATAGATCATGAATTAGGTTGCCAATACTGTACTCAACTCATGTCTGTAAAACCTGTTTATGTGCTCCCCAACCAACTTCTTTCATTCCTTTCAGCCTAGTTACCCTACCATCTTTGGATAAATGTCACGCAAACTCTGCAGTGCTTCCATTTCCCCAAAGCCCAAAAAAGACATTACCTAAATCAGAACTTCTAAGCAAAAATATAAAACAAACAGAAAAGGAAATAAATCCAGAAAACATCTATTGGTGCTATGGATTACTCGAAAATTACAATACATGAACAGGTTTTAAGGGATCTCAAAGATTATCTTTAGGTAGGTGAATGCATATGATAATCTAGGAGTTGAGAACCAATCATTTCCAACTTTCAATTCAATCATATTATTTATTAATTTTTGATTAAACTATTCATAATTATAAAATATATAATTCATATCATTAAATATTCATATCTGCAGAGATAATTGGATACTTTTCATGATCCTATTATTATCATAATTGACCTCAGACAAATTAAGCATTCCCAATAACATTTCTTAAACTCACTTTTAGTGGTTTCATTATTTTTCAAGTTAAATTAGAGGGATTCATTGGGTGAAGTGCCACGATAGCTCAAGCATGGTTACCATTCTAGCCAAACAACGCTGATGCCACTGGTTTGAATCCTAGTAAGGGCATCATTGTTAGTGTGTATTGTTAAAGGGTTCATTGGATTGATTGATGATGATCTGGGAGCACACTCCGATCCAGACGTCAACCCTTTTGATCTCAAGAGAAAACTCTCCCCTCTGGTGTCCATCCTCCTCCCTATATAGCAAATCAGCCTAATGATGGCTGATCTGACATACAGGGATTCATAGGATGGTCCTGGAGGGACGATCAGCCGGGTTGTCCGGTCGGAATATACTCCCAGGACATGTGGTGCCGAATTCTTTATTAAAATAAAATACAAGTGCTGTCAGCATTAAATATAGACTTGTGGTGCTAGTCAAACCTGCTTGGATAAAATATACCTAAATTTTGTATTGCATTGAGATAGCTTTCAAGGGATTTTTTGTCTTGGTGAAAAATGCTTTTGTTGATGCAGTGTTTGTTTACTTTGTAGTCATAGGATTAAATGAGGAAAAATAGCTCTGCAGAAAATGAGGGTATTTTGTCTCAGACTCAATTTTAGACATTTTATGAATATATTTTCTCTACGCAAGAGGACTAATACCAAACTTGACACAATTATATTCCATTCCTAGATGAAAAGCTTACATTACATAACAATATTTTACATAATAGGTCAATAGCACAAAGTTAAACAAGAAGTTTCATAAAAATTCTCATCAGTTATAAACAAGAGTATGCATTATATCTTGTTGGGATTTAATGGACAATTTTGCTATCATAACATAAATGATGTAAATTCCACCCAAAGCATAGTAAAAAATTAGGGATTTGACTATAAATATCTTTTAGAGAAGTCAAAATACAAGGCAGTATGAAGATTGATGAAACCAAGCACTAAAGAAGAAAACAACTTAAATAATTTGAAAAACGTTATAAATTTATTCTATACCATCCACACTTTACACACACAAACAATATGGTCTTCTTCCCATAACTTGGCTATGGAAACTCTATAATGATAAATATACAAAGCATGATGAAACCCTTACTATTAACAAAAACTTAAATGCAGCATTAACTTCATAGATGCTATGAATTCCAGCTTACACGAAACATTCATCAACTCAGTGAAAGAGCACAGACAAACCTGGAAATGATTTCTCTGGTATCACGGCCATTACAAATAGGAAACAACAAATCCACATCTTTGGAAACTTTTCTTCAAGTCTTTCTATCTTTCAAAGAGTGGTTGGGCTGCAATTGAGCTCCATGTCAAATATAAAAATATCCTGTACTTGTAAGGGCTCTGGATGAAAAACCAGTGAATTTTCAGAAACAAAACAATTTTTAAGCCATTCCTGGAAGAGAGGCAACAGCAGGTACTGTAGCTTTCTGCTGTACAATCTTCCCATAGCCCCCTCTTCCTCCATCATAATCTGTGCGGTACTCATCCCTGACCTGAAAGGAATAATCTCACTTTCAGATAATGCATATGTGCAGTTCACAAATTATCCAACAGAATTTTAGAAATGAATTTATTAGATAGGTTAATGAATACATTTGTTGTTTACTGAACAATAAAAAGTCATTTCATACAAGATATTCTTTTACTTAAGTTCTTAACCTCTTTAGTGGTTGCCAGCTCTCCAATTCTTAAGAATGTATTCTTGAAGTCATTTTACTTACATTACAATTAATAATTGTTCACTACTATTTAACTTTGTATGCATAAACTATTCCTTTATATAATACTTTATACATCCCCATGGGTTCATGCATCTCTGTTCTATGCATTAATAATTTCTTATAAATAAGTTAGAAAGTTTCTGTTTATCATTGACAAAATCCTGGGAAACATATTACACAACTCACAAACTTTAAAGATAATTAAATATTTTCACTGTGCAGATAATAGGCTACTTTTTATTTATCTAACTTTCTCCACTTCAAATCCAGACAAGTCAAAGCATTTCCTTGAGAAATGAAAGCATAGTTCACTTTAATTGCTTGTTTTAGCCATTCGGTTTAGGTTGCAATATTTTTTAGAAAAAATTATCCTACAATATAGAGATAAGTACCAAAAGAAGGAAACTACATAAAGTTTCTTATTTTGGGAGTGTAATATTGCTTTCAATTTGAATTTAGGAAATTTTTGACAAAATAAACAAAACTTTTAAAGTTTTTGCAGTAACTACCAATCCATTCCCTCGCAGATCAAGCCAATTATATTTTCCCAGAAGAATACTTGGGGAATTATGGAAAATTTCAAATATGAGGCAAAAATTTTACAGTATTTTCCAGGAGGAAGCAATTTTCTTAGATTTTAGCATTAGCAGTTTGTGAAAGGTGAAAAATCACTAAATTTAACTTATGAGCATGCAGGAGTGTTCCTTGATCAGTCTGATTTCACCCATGGACATTGGGAATGTTATGTTACTTGATCGTGATTTAAAATGCAAAGAAATAGATATTTATTGGTACAGATATTGAAAACAGAAAACTTTCAGAAGACGTAAATTTTTAGCAAAAATGAGATTAGTGCTTCGATTAAGTGTGGTCTGTATTCATTTGAGGCCTTATTTGGTCAATTTCTTGGTCTATACTTTTAATTCTATGTTTCAAATCTTTATTTGCTTATTCCTTATATATATTCAGAAGTGAATCATTACAGGGATCTTAAATAATGAAGTTACTAAATGTCCTTTTCTTTCTACCTCCTGTTTGTTTCAATGGCTATGTACGGTTTTCTTTAGTCCCAATCAGAATTGTACTTATTAATCTGATGAGAATCAACAAGCATTTCCACCAGTTACATATAAAGCTAGTATTCAAGACTGTGCCAAAAGACTTTAGATGAAAAAGAGTTGTACCTGATATTAATGAAAGCATTCATACAGTACAACTTTGATTAAAAATCACAAATGTTGTATGATAGATATAGAAATGTCTTTAATAAGGTGTGTTAACTAAGGACAAATACTAAACCATCTAAAAACACATGAAAATTAAACAGCATAAATATCTGAATAAGACCACGTTTGTCAACTACAAAGATTCTGTGAGACAAAATCTGACAATGAAAAAAGTTAGATGCTAAAGTAGCAGGTTCAAAAATGTTTTCACTGAAATACTCACCTGTCCCCCAGTTTTACCCCTACCATACTGCCTTCCTTCCACAAAACCTGCATCCCAATCTGTCCTCACGGTACGGTCATCCAATCTAGTCCCGTTTATATAGCGCATACAATGCTCAGCATCACAACGTTGATAATATCTGAGGAATAGTTAAGGAAATCCCATATTTGTGGATAGTAAGTCAACTTGGTAACAACAGCCAGTTCATCTTGTGTGCATGTATCGAAAAGAAATTCAAAAGAAGCAGCAACTTAAATTTAAAAGAGTATAAAGCCACTAGATAAGTTAAACGAAATGTTATCTCTGAAAAGGACACAAAGTAAAAATTCACTCTATATTTATAATCCGACCTAACTAAACATGTGATACGAACAAGGTTAAAAGACGGCGAGTGCTGGTGAGCTGGAATATAAGAAAAACAATTTGTAACGTATAATGATGAATAACTCTTCCAGAACAGATAGAAAACATTCTACAAATACAATGCATAAAATCTAGAGTAACGAAACAAGAAAAACACGAGCATTACATTACAGATTCAACTCGATGGTGAAATATTTTTCTACAGTCTATCAATACATATAATCAATATGAGTATTGAACTCCATCAATACATACTAAAGAAATGTACCATCTTCCTTCCAAATCAAGCATTAATTTCAACTCTCCTGACAATAATATTCCAAATTACGAACCCCTCTGTCGTGCGAATGAAATTTACGCCGCACAGCAAATCAAGTCATCGAATGGAAAGTTTCCACCGATTTCGAATTAAACTTAAAGAGACCTCTGTATCACACAATAACAAATTCAAAACAATAAATCAAGTATTGATTTTGAAATTTACTATTACCATTTACCTTTCCGAAGGCTAAGGAAAAAAATAATAACATTTATTATGAAATCGTTGAAAAAATGCGAATGTTTATAATATGATATGCATGACGGCATACAAACAGTACAACAAACTAAAGGATACTCCACAAAACAAAATCCACATGGCGTTTTCTTATACTTGTCAAGGCCCATTATAATCCTTTTAACATCACCACACTTTGAAAAAAGTTCATAAATTTGTTCTTCGGTCGTATAAAACGACAAATTGCCAACATATAACGTTGTTGATGTTCTAAGCAACCGTTCTTGGTCACTGCGTGAGCCCTGTGAATTGAAACGTATGATTTGATCAGTCATTATTTTCTTGTTTACAAAAATAAAACCACACGAAACTGATTTAACTCACCTTAAAGTGCTGATCACGATAGGAACTCAACTCGATGGATGATGCCTGAGTCGACATTTTGTAGTACGGCCCGACTGGAATTAAAACATCACGTCAAAATAATCCTCGCTAAAAAATTAGGACATTATGTCGATACTATTATGATGTTATTATAACACTTACAAGTTTCGAGACCGTAGCCACCATCTCTCGGGGAAGAGGGGTTACCTCCAAATACTCTGGAAGACATTATCTTCTCACAAACTCAAATGAAAATCGACAAACCGACGACTGCTGGCAGTCAGCTTCGTTACGTTCTTTACTTACCTTTGCTACGGGAGCTTGCGGTGCTTGCGTAGTGGACTATCGATACTCGTCTGTTATATTTTGTCAGCAAAAACAAAAATGGCGCCCTCCTTGCGGCACCGTAATCAAGCTAATAGCAGAAAAGAATTAAAGAAAATGAACTCTAAAAAATCTTCGAAATCGGGAAGGTTGTGAATAAATTCATCTTTTTTGATGTCCGCCATGAAACTTAACTTACGTAATCTGTTGTTTAATGACTGTCCATTTTTAAGTTGATAGTTAATTCTTTTCAGGCCTGAAGAGGTTCCTGTTAATCCAAGCCCTTCAGAAATTGACATTGTATACCCAAGCGGCGAGACGGCCTTTAAAGCACTTCTTTCTGCCAGATTTTGCGCTGCTATATGGAGCAATATATCAGATTGTGATGAGACGTACAACTACTGGGAGCCGGTTCAGTATTAATTTATGTATAATGTACAGAACCATTGGATGCAATATTCTCTGTCTTTACCCTCTATTTCTTTTAAATTAGAGTCACTACTTGCTCTTCGGAAAAGGATTTGAGACGTGGGAATACAGTCCTCAATATGCACTTCGGTCATACACTTACCTACTGCTTCACGTCATTCCTGCATGGTTTTATCACCGACTTTTACAGCCAAATAGGCTGCTGATATTTTATTTCTCTAGATGTTTGCTCGGTCTTCTTTGTGCTGCTTGCGAGGTTTATTTTTATCGGTGAGAAATTACAATATATTTTCAAAATTTTCCCCTTCATTGTGTCATGAATTCCATTTATTGTTAAAATTACTAGGTAGCCCTTTTACTTTTATTGGTTAAAGCAAAATTTGAAAAATTTTAATGTAAACTTACATGAATTGTGTATTAAAGTATTTTACTTTTCACAATCACAATTCTTTTTTTTTTATAGGAGTGTTTGTCGAGAATTTGGGGTACATGTTGGCCGTCTGACATTGGCATTTATGGTATTTGGAGCAGGAATGTTTGTCGCAAGCACGGCTTATTTACCTTCAAGCTTTTCCATGTAAGTTTATCCTAAACCTGTATTATATTGCTTAGAATTGGGTTGCTTTCATAAGTGTCTCATCTCCCTCACATATTTTGACCTTTTTAAATTGTTTGCTCACTTATGAAAACCTGTCATATCCTAGGTACATGGCAATGTTATCCCTTGGTGCCTGGTATCAGAGGAAATATGAATTTGCTATTTTTACAACAGCTCTGTCAACCTTCCTGAGTTGGCCCTTTGCTGGTCTGCTAGGGTGAGTTTTATATCATTTATTTAATTCACTTAAACTCAGCGAATTGTTTAATCTTTAAGACCAAAGAATTAGTTTCATCAGAACTATAATCTCAAACTTAATACCGAGAAATTAGATTAGTGGTGTGACTTCTATTGCAGTATTATGTACTCATGGACATTAAACGGCTGTCAATTGACCAGATGGTTTTTTCCATTACATTTGCAAGGATCTTTATTTTTACTCTGCCTTAGCTATAAAGAATTGAAGATTTCATTCAATAGTACTGCTTTAACCATTATTTATAAAATAATGCTTAATATGTTGCATTTTATTTATTTTCCTGTTTCTTTTTCACTCAAAGTTTCTTGAATCCTAACTCTGTTTACAGGAAAAAACTTCCAATAATTGGTTGTTTAGCATTATCATCATTGTATCCTCTTGAAAGCTGATTCACAGTTGTAGGACTCATTTTAAATTTTGTTGCAGATGTGGATTGCTAGAGTGTATTATAAGCCATAATTACATCAGAAAATTGCAATTTTTATTAAATGTTAGTTTAGAATGACGAATGATGAAGTGCCATTTGACAGAAAATAATAACCCAGCTATAAGAAGTCATTTCATTCCTTATTAGGTGGTAAATTAGGTCATATCTAGATCAGATTGAGTTTTTCAATCATGAGTCTAATTATTCTGTTGAATATTTGTAATTATACTTTTTGATAAATCTTCCATTTATCGAGTGTGTGTTACTTTGTCTTGAATGTTTTTATAATGCCAATTTCTATATGAAATTATTCATAGTTAAATCTTTTTCAGAGCTCCAATTGCAGTGGACATGCTCCTCCGAAGGAAAGAGATTTTCAAATTCTGTGAATGGTGTATTATATCGGTGGTAGCCATACTGGTAAGCAGTCTCTTTTTAATTTTTCAAATCATTATCATGGGGTCAAAAATATNTTTCATTACCTCCAACCCCTTGAATGGCCTGGATTTTCCTAATATTTTACCCCATTCTATTATTGAAATTGTCTTGTAATTATGAATGAGATGAAAAATAGTATGGAGACTTCAATCTTATAACTAAATAATGTTAAAGCAAAAATTAGTAGCTGAGAAAAGTGTATTTTATCAAGAATACTTTAGTGTATATCTTCTAGAATTTTAATAACATTTATAGGTATTAATTCTGAATGATCTATGTTAAATCACTCTTAAAAATCATAATATCCTTTATTTTATCCTTTTCTTATTTATTTTATGTGTGTATATTTGTAGCTCTTCTCTTTCAGTAATGATTCATCTATAATAATATGCCTTTGTAGAGATTATAATTAAATCTTATTTTTTACTATAATTTTCCTTTCTACTATTATGCAAATGCCTATAATTTGCTACTTTACGAAATTGTATCCATTATCCAAACTCATCAAAATATGAAAATAACTGAAAATGTTTTGTGTTAGTTCTTTGCCTTTATCATAATTTCAAAAGTTTTCATCATATGAATTGATTATCATTGCATAATAATGGCCCAGGTGTATGAAGAGAATATGTTTCACAACTTAAAAGCTGCTTCATTTTTTTCTTGCAGATGCCAATGGTTAAAATAGACTCCCAGTACTTTGGTCGTCTTGTAATAGCTCCTTATAACCTCTTCATGTACAATGTATTTGGCAAGGGAGGACCAAATCTATATGGGACAGAGCCATGGCACTTTTACTTAGTCAATGGCCTCCTCAACTTCAACTTGGTGTTTGTTTGTGCTCTGGTTGTTGGCCCTGCACTGCTGATTGCCCATTATGTCCTCCCTTGTCGACCCAGGCACCCTCACTGCCTCCCATATGCCCTCTCTTTGGCTCCATTTTACCTCTGGATATTGGTTTTCTTTTTTCAGCCTCACAAGGTTAGTATTATTTATTCATTTTTCTGATTTGTTTTTGAAGTGAATAATTATGTGCCCCAACCATAATTTCTTGAATGGATATTCTTAATCATATAGTGGTCTGGGTGTTCTCCAACTGAATCACAGATTTTAGGATTTAATTTCACATTGCACACCCCTGTATAAATATTATACTGGCTAAGATTGGGAGGTTTATCTAGTTTCATTGAATGGACCACCATTATTATCAATGTAATTATATCATATTCTGTTTAGTTACAACAACAATAAATACTTTAATGTTTTTGAAAATCCTGTCATTTTATTTCATATTTAGCTTTCACGATGATACTTTTTCTTTTGTAATTTTCCATTATAAATCACATTTTATTTCTGATGCAAACTTTATTTTTAGACTATCCCTTCACTTTGAACTTCTGGTAGGAGAACAGATCTCTTTTGAGTGATGAATCTTATTGGTAATGAAATTGATTTACACAATTTTTGTATCACAATAAGCCTCTTTCATTGAAAACTCAAATTGCAAACACATCGAATAAACAAGTGGCAGAGAAGATTTTGGTTGTTTCCAAAGCGATCGTTTTATGAGAATCATTGCGGTTAAGGAATTCGTTGTTTAACCCCAATTGTCAACCTGGTAACAGAACAGCTTCATTATAGAGTAAAATATGCCCAAATGAGACTAAAATATGACAAGAAGGCACCCAATCGTACAAAGCATCCCATTTCCAGCAAAACGATTGCAGGCCGCACTGTGTAAAGTGTTACCCCAGAATAAAATTTGTTTTTCTTATTCTATTTATAAACTTAAGAGGGGCAACTTCGGTGAAAACTGTCCCGGGTTAGATTCCTGGTGGGAGCTTACATGCAAAATGATCTTGCTGCCGAAGCACTTTTAACAATACTACTACTATAAACTTAGAGGTTTTGTATTGGTACAGAAAATAAATTCACTATTTTCTCCAAAACTTTCCTGCTTGAAGTATCTTCCAGAGCAAATAAGACGAAAAATAGCTGGCGACTACTTTCTTCAATAAATATTCTCTAAAATTTTCTCCTCTCCAATAATTTCTAGTGAATATTTGCCTCAAAAACGTTTGTCTGCCAAATTAATAATACAAACAGAAAGAAAATGATTTGAAGCAGAATTTGATGTAAAAAATTTCTTGTTTTCTAAATTTGAGAAGTAAAGGCACCCATTCAAACAAAACTGGAATAAAATCAAGATTTTCTTTGAATTGTAGTATTTTTGTTTTTCTACGGTTATGTTATTAATTAACCTAAAATAAATCACAATGTTATTTCCCGCATACTTTCACTAAATACTGAAATAGTTTGAAATGATTTTGACTAACTTTATATTTTTATGCTAATGTTGCAACAGAGCAAAGTTCTACCACGCACTTGATGACAGGGGGTGGTCTTTCCTCCTGTCCTATTGGCTCTCTATACAAAGAGATAACATTTTCTCTCTTTCTCTAACCCACAAACATCCAGTGAACAGATAATAGTTAATTATTTACAAAAAATATCTCATTGCAAAAAAATTAAAGTAAAATTTACTGGTTAATTTGAATGGTTTATTTATTGGTTAATTGGAAATGATTTACAGGAAGAGAGGTTTCTTTTCCCAATATACCCATTGATCTGCCTGTGTGGAGCATTAACAGTTGATGTTGGTCAGAAGCTGTGGTTCCGATATGTTGTTGGTGCTAGTGGTAAAAGTGTTAAGCCAGTGAAGCAACCAAGTGCTCCTGCAACCGAGAAGGCTCCGTCTGCAGGGAATCCTCAGCCACCTGCTCATTATCTTCGACACACCATTTGGATCACTCTTCCAACAGTTGCCATCTGCTCCTTGCTTGGTGCATCAAGGATTCTTGCTCTTTATAAAGGTGAACCATTTTCTTTGTCATTATATCTTGACAATCACTATGTATTATTCTCATTAACTTATATTGAAACATAAAAAGTCTAGGTAACATCCATGGCCAAATCTAAAAACTTGCCTGAAAGGGGGTGATTTCCTTGTATACTCATCTTAAGGTATCAGTTATTTTAATACTTTTTTTCTCTAACATCCATTGAGTCTGCCATATTTTCATGCAGTTATTAGTGAAACCCTGTTTAACTGCTCCCACTGAAGACTATCCTGCCTTGATTGGAGTTTTTCCTCCTGTCTCATTAATTCTTTTATAAAAACTATAAAGTAAAACACCTGTCTAAGATATGCTGCTTACCCATTGCAGGACTTATTTTTTCTGTTACTAGAAGCACTGGAACCTAATTTAGCCAATAGTATTCCATATTTGATTTACAAACAAATCTTTACATGATACTGGCCTCCTTTCTCTCCATCCTTCTTTTGTCTTATAGTAATTTCCTTCATGAAGTAATACTTATGTTGACTAATAAAAGATTTGTACTTTTCCACAAAATATTTATTGAGAACTACCGGTTTCGGTGCAATACCATCGTCAGGTTCAAACAGAACTAAATCCACAAACAGCCAAGGACTACATTGTGAGTAAAACAGACAAATAACAATATTGAATAAGGATTGGACAGAGACATACATACAATGACAGCCAATCAGGATGTAGGAGGTGGAGGCGGAAGGTACGGAGGAGAGGTGTTGCTGGTAACTGAAGGATGGGGTGAGAGGGTATATAGAGGGTGGTGAGAGAGAGGTGTAGAGAGGGTGTATATGGAATGGCACCCATAGACAACTTGCTACCTTCCTTGCTCTTCTGAACTCCCTCCCTCCCTAAGATTTCCTTCTCCCACGAGACTGAGTGTAATAATACCTTGAACTTCCTGGACCTAACTCTAACTCTAAAAAGTAATAAGATTGAATTTGGTATCTATCGTAAGCCTACTTACACAAATAGTATCATTCCCGCCGTTTCAAACCATCATTACTCCCATAAAATAGCCTCTTTCCACAGCCTCATCGATAGATTANAATATATGTACAATGGGATATTATATTATATGCAGATGATATTACAGATATTCAAAACACAAAAGAAAGTAGTAAGAACTATGAAATACTTGGTATAAAGAGGCCCAGTATTATAATGTATACTTAAATTGGACGTTAAGTTTATTTAAGGCCTGGTATGATAATGTTTTCTTAGAGTTAAAGTAAAGATTATAGTTAATCTACTATATATATCATGGCTTAGCATGGAGATTAACCCATTACAGTACTGGGTACTAAAGTGAGCATTAGTTAAAGTCCATTTTAATTATTCATTACAGCACCAGGACAGGCTTAATTAATGAAAACCTTATGATTTATTGATGTTTCGTTACTTTGTATTGAGCAGTGTAACTATTTAGCATTAACGGTTTAATGATGAAGAAATGTATGAAAGCCTTATATGGTTTTGGTAATGCTTTTTGAAGTTTTCATCTCCAGTTTATTAGAAGTATGTGACTGCAAGCCATTTATTTCATCATAAATGAAAGTTAAGGTAAAGTGTCTGAACCAAAGAATATTGATGGTATTTTTTGAAGGCTTTCTTACAACACTTGTTAAATTTTGTGAAAATTATAACTTATTATGTTAGAGATTCTTAGCCCCTTAAATGTTTCTGAGATGTTCACTCGGTGGGGAGAGCATCTGTAGTCACACCTATTATGTATTGCCTTGGATGGGAGGCAACCCTCCTCAACTCATAATTGGTTAAATATGGTCTCCAATTTAGATGTTAATGCCACCACAGATTTAGTTCTATTGTATTTGTTAAATATTTTTATCCTTATTTAATTCTGTGTACTGCTTTTTCTTACAGATCTCATCGACTGCTGAGAGCTTTCTACATTCCAGGTCTTTCTGAGAGTTACTGCACTTATGCATCTTATAACCTCTTGCAGTCTACAAGATTCAGTCTCAAGGGAAGAGGACATTGGGCTAGTGGTTAACTTACAAATAATAAAGTCACAATTATTTGGCAATAATTTGCAATGAAAGTTGAAATACTTTGAGGTGGGCATTTCAGCATCTTTTTAAGGTTGAGTTATATATAAGGTAGAATCGTATAACATTAAAATGCCTTAATTCCTTTACCTAGGAACTAAAATTATGAACTTGACTTAAAGATTACTTTGGTACAAGCTCAATTGGTTACATTTGAGACAAGAGAACTTAGCCTCAATCTCTCCAACGGAAAGATTTAATTTTGGTTTTATTAGTTTATGAAAATTTCTTAAGCAGCATCTTAAAATTGCAAATAAACGAATATCAACATTTAACTCACAGAAAGTTATATTAGGCTTATTAGTAATTAGTCATGTTATCAAATTTATCCAAAACATCATCAAGTGTAATATAAAGGTAACAAATTATTGAGTGTTACATAATAATTTTCATCACAGGTTATCATGCCCCTTTTGATGTATTCATGGAATTCAGTAAGATGGCTGCTGAAGGGCACATCCCAACTGGAGGACGACCTATAAATGTGTGCATGGGTAAAGAATGGTATCGTTTCCCTTCAAGTTTCTTCCTACCTGATTCCAAGTGAGTTTCAGTTTCCTTCTAATATCAGAAATAAACAGGTCCAATACATGTATTTTCCTGTTCTTTACCTATAAATGATTGTTTTTTATTGAATATTAAGTCTTGTTCAAAAACTAGAGAAAAGCACTATAGAGCCTCTTTGAAATAGCAGCCTCAGAAGTTCCAAAACCCAGAAAATACCTCTATTTGAGCTGGATAAGCACAGTTTGCAAAGACGTGCTTAATGCCTTGATTTATCTGTTAAAGCTAAAAATTTTTTACTCTGCCATTAAGAGAATATTATACCTAATTACTGTGGCATAATTCTGGAGGGATCTTACAAATAATTGGTTGACATTAAACCTGGTTGACAGTAAACCTGGTTGAATAAGATTGTATACTGTTTACAAAATAACTAAGTTACTTTCCAAAAAATGGGAGCCAGTATCATTGGTCTCCTCCAATAAAGTTGAAGTAATTCAAAATATGTATTTTTGCAGCCTATTCTTAAAATATTTTTAAGCATATCCTTAGAGGTCATTTCATATTTAACATCATCTTAAATTTATAACAATATTAATAGGTTAATCATGTATGAAATTAATAAATCTAGGATGCATTATCTCTATTCTTCTATCTAGGTTATATTGAAAAGAATAAGTTTGGCAAAGGAAATAGTTTTAATGACGTAAAGAAAATCCCAAACCAAAATAAATGAAATGTAGTTACATTGGAAAATCTGCAATTGAAAGCTACAAAATATATCACAAAATAGGGTTGAACAGGATGCAAGATTAAAAAGGCTCAACAGTATCATAAGATTGTATAAGTGAATAAGATAAAATCCATCTATCAATGATGTAATGGTAACAATTTATGCTTACCCAAGATTTTATCATTTGAATGAAATTTTCCTGTTTCTTTGAAATAAAAACAAGGACTTTATTATTTTGGATAAAGTGTACAGTTTTTACTTAGTTTCTCAACAATGAGATATTCAGTGCTTGGAGAGGATTAAGATCAGAATATACTTTTCTATCCCTTTTAGCTGGAATCTAAAATTCATCCAATCAGAATTTAGAGGTCAACTTCCAAAGGAATATAGTGGTCTACCAAATGCAACTATGATTATACCGGAAGATATGAATGACATGAACCTTGAAGAGAAGAAACGTTATGTGAGTACAATGTTGTCATCATGATATATTGCATTACATTTTATATTTAAATCTATCATGTATTTGTTGTTAACTCATCCGTATTTTTTTCTTATACAACACAGCCCTTGAGTATTATCAAGGGATTTTTTTACATTGCTTTCATTGTTGTTGCTTGAGGAACCATTTTTTTAATTCCTCTATTTCATAATATTATTTTATGACTACCCTTTCTTTTCTATCTTGCATTCATCTAATATCCTTGATAAAATTATCATTCTTTATTTTTCTTCATTAATTTATCTCCCATGCTTAAAGGTTTTATGGATTTCTCTTAGGACTCCAGGGAGTCATTATTAAGATTGTCATTGATAATTTTATTATGTATTTTTGTCTGGGAGCTGTTCTCATCAAAGTTATATTCATCACTTTGCAGGTTTCTTTAAAGGATTGCCATTTCTTGGTTGATTTGGATGTGGAAAAGGAAACCTTGCTAGAGCCACGATACTCCCTACAGACTGATAATTGGACAATTGTTGCCTCAATCCCCTTCTTAGATGCTGAAAGGCAAGTGCTCTTTCCTCACTTTATCTATACACTAATTTTCAATATGGTAGATTAAGGCCCAGTATTATAATGTATACTTAAAATGAACTTTAACTAATTTTCACTTCAGTGCCTTGTATTATAATCATTTCTTAGAGTTAAAGTAAAGATTATAGTTAATCTACTATATATATCATGGCTTAGCATGGAGATTAACCCATTACAGTACTGGGTACTAAAGTGAGCATTAGTTAAAGTCCATTTTAATTATTCATTACAGCACCAGGACAGGCTTAATTAATGAAAACCTTATGATTTATTGATGTTTCGTTACTTTGTATTGAGCAGTGTAACTATTTAGCATTAACGGTTTAATGATGAAGAAATGTATGAAAGCCTTATATGGTTTTGGTAATGCTTTTTGAAGTTTTCATCTCCAGTTTATTAGAAGTATGTGACTGCAAGCCATTTATTTCATCATAAATGAAAGTTAAGGTAAAGTGTCTGAACCAAAGAATATTGATGGTATTTTTTGAAGGCTTTCTTACAACACTTGTTAAATTTTGTGAAAATTATAACTTATTATGTTAGAGATTCTTAGCCCCTTAAATGCTTCTGAGATGTTCACTCGGTGGGGAGAGCATCTGTAGTCACACCTATTATGTATTGCCTTGGATGGGAGGCAACCCTCCTCAACTCATAATTGGTTAAATATGGTCTCCAATTTAGATGTTAATGCCACCACAGATTTAGTTCTATTGTATTTGTTAAATATTTTTATCCTTATTTAATTCTGTGTACTGCTTTTTCTTACAGATCTCATCGACTGCTGAGAGCTTTCTACATTCCAGGTCTTTCTGAGAGTTACTGCACTTATGCATCTTATAACCTCTTGCAGTCTACAAGATTCAGTCTCAAGGGAAGAGGACATTGGGCTAGTGGTTAACTTACAAATAATAAAGTCACAATTATTTGGCAATAATTTGCAATGAAAGTTGAAATACTTTGAGGTGGGCATTTCAGCATCTTTTTAAGGTTGAGTTATATATAAGGTAGAATCGTATAACATTAAAATGCCTTAATTCCTTTACCTAGGAACTAAAATTATGAACTTGACTTAAAGATTACTTTGGTACAAGCTCTAAGTATAGCTCACTTTGAATGCCCAGAATCTTAAGAAGGTGCAAAGCTACAAGCTTGTAGCTAGCTCGAAGCAGAACGTTGTTTTTGTTGTTGTTTTATTGGTTTAAAAAAGTTTTGTTATATTTCTGATATCAGCATTTAAATATGCTGTTTATTGTTTAATAAAGGGTCCATTAATTGAAGAATGTGCACTTATGAGTGCAATGTATGATTCTATTCCTTAATGCATTTTCAAACATAATCTGATACCAAAGCAAAAATCTAGTGTAAGAAGAATGGAATAATCCTGTGTAATGTTATAACTTAACACTACTGATACTATGTTACTTCATTTGATGAGCGTAATAATGATTCCAATTCAATGGTGGTTCAGTGTATATGAAATGAAGACTAATGATTATATCTCTGATATTTATTGGTAAACAGTGTAAAAATGTTTCAGTAATTTGTAAAAATGTATTACCACGGGAAATTAGTAATTGATTGTAATATGGATAAAAGTACTACTTAATGTGTGCTTGTGTGGCTCATTTTTATATGTATGTAAGGGTATGTGCAATTGTTTGTCTGAGAACACATATATGTAATTGTGCTGTGAATGTTTATATTGTCATATGCATGCAAGAAGCTGGGGGTTTTGGTGTGTAAAGGTGCAAAAATTGTGTTTTGTACTTAGAATTGATCTCAGTCCCATTCATAACCTCATGACAAACTCTACATTGTCATTCTAATTTTTTTGCTGTATCTAAAATTAGAAATAATGTGCGTTGTAACTTTCTAATGTTATTTTACTTGCAAAGTTGGCCTGTAATCAAAATTTTTATATGTGGAAAATGGACCATGTAGCCAATAAGCTGATCAATCAAAAATAACTCCACTTTACAGTAATCAGCATGTTAATGAGTTGCAAATCCTTAATGTATCGGGTGATGCAAGAAGGTATCATAACTACTATCCTCATCAATAAAGGACAGAATTAGTATTTTATTTCCTGTTTATATATGTTTATATTTTCATTGAAATATATAGGGGGTTGCATGTTTGTCTTTGTGGAAAGTGGTCTTAACTTGAATTCCCAGGAGGTTTATAATGGGTGTTCAAGGGGTATACCTCAGCTAGGGTGATACTGAGTGTATATTCTCCTACATTATTCATATGAAAAGATAGATAAATGGGCATCTGTGGGGCTGCACACATACACTAAAGCTGAGGATAATAATTGGTGAGATCTATGTTCTCATGGACACATCACATAAATGACTGTGTTGATATACTATGGAATGTTCCTTCTCTTACTTGAGATATTCCAGGTATTTTTTATTTTCCTCTCCAAAAGGGGTAGAATAAGTATTATTGAATAATATGTTACGTGGTGAAGTTTTTTTGGCAAATCTCTTTATGAAAACTTTTTATTTGATGAAATAATTGCCTTGAGATATGGGATACTGCAAGCATATGTATCAGAGCTTTTGTTTAATTCAATGAAAACGGTTTGATTCATTCTGAAATATTGCTGTAAATTAGGAATCCTTTTTTGTGGGAAATCCATTGAATATTGATTACCCTAAATATTGCTAGTCAATTATGCTGATTGGTGTTCCTCTTCAGTGTAACTGCAGTTTTTATTAAATGAGTACCCAAACGACTTTTCATTCACTTAATATCTTATACATTCCAGAATAAAATTCTAGGAATGGCAATTGAAAATAGCTCTGGAAACTTTTTAAGATATTCTCTTACTTTCGTTTGAAATGCATATTACAAATGATACAGTTATATAATTTATTACCTAAAGATTGCCACAACAGTTGCATAAGAGAATATTCATACGTTTAGTATAATGATAGATGTGAGTAGTGCTAGTCTGTAACAGGGTGGCCATGATATCTCTTTTTAACAGAGATATCATGGCATTCTTTTAGCTCCAGATCCTTTTCCCCTCTACTATTTGAAGGAGCAGTTATATTTTTTTCCACAATGGTAATGCCATGAACACAGAGGTGTTTTATACCAAGGAACTGTATGTTACTCGATTAAAATTTTCTTCCAATGATAACGTAAATCAATCAGACTTTTGCATCAAATAAGGTGATGACTAGAAGTAGTGAGAAAAACGTTATCTCCTGCAAATTGCCCAATCTCACATTATTAGTATACAACCCCTTATTCCTTCACGAAGTACCTCTGATGATACTTATTTAAGCGACTGAGAGCCACTGTTCTAGTTTTTCTGACAATATCCTATATAATCTCTAGGAACCTAACCTACCCAGAGACAAATAAATCATTAATTTAATATTATATACTTTAGATAGGAACAAACATTATAAATAAATATAATTTCCATAAATCCTTAGTGTGGAAATACATCTAACACTTTGGTTACTAATGCCATAGTCATTAGAAAAGTTAGAACACTGTCTCCAATTTCTGGCAAGAAACTGGATGCAAAATGGCGACCAAACGTGCGTCGTCTGCTCGGTTAGTTTTAGAGAGCTCCGTTGAGAGCAGCACTGGAGCTTTTTTACGGGTCTGCTGAAGTAGGCGGTCCTTTCGTTCAGAAACTGCTTGGACGCAGAACTTGACTGAGTCATAGCCGATGTGTTCGATCCGTTCTTTGTTGCGCGCGAGGACTCCTTTGTCTAACCTGTATAGTGTTTGTTTTCATAGTTTCAGCAGTTGTTTACCGTAGTAAGTGTTTCTCACGCATTGCAATCAAGATCCGCCTTTCTCTGGGGCTAGTAAAGACTTTAAACTGGTCTGTCACTATGCAATCGTCAGCGGAGAAGTCACGGATTATGGAGGTGACATCAGTATTAGTTCTTTTATTTATCGTTATAATTGAGTCGGCGAACGGGGTGATAGATTACTGCGATGAGCACACGTTCCAGACGAATACTTCTTATCTCCAGTTCACCAAAGAAATTAGCGACATGGATTACGCCATGGCGAACAATTTCAAGGGTCTGCACTGCTGTGCCAAGGGTTACCGAAGCATCGAATGGTAAGTTTTTCCTTTACTATTGTCCTTGTAGTTAACACCGGGGACGAAAAATAAAATTCGCTCTCAGGTTTGCATCCTTCTAGGTAGGCAGTTATGTTTACGCTGTCACTTCCGTTGACCTCGCGAGTTTCGTCCGCTCATTCATGGTGCAAGCGCCGCGAGTTGTTATTTTTTCAACTTATGGCATAACTTACGCGATCGACGAAACAAAGCTTAAGCAGGCGTAAGATCAAAAAAGTTTTAATAATTTCAAATATTTGGCGTTTCTCAGAACGAACTGCGGGAAAGCGAGCCCCGGGCGTTATATTCTGCGCGCTGACAACCGAATCTTTCCCATGCGTCACCATTACGGCCCGATGAAGGGCGCGAATATCTCGATATCAGGATATCAGTTTTAATGGGCGGAGAGGCGTTCGCTAGGTGGGAGGTGTATCGGAGGCTGAGCCCGTTTATCGTTCAGTAGCAGCCCACTTCAAAGCCCCTGGAAATTACGTCAGGTTGCGTTCCTAGAAAAGTTGCCGCAAGTTGAAACGGCCCGACTGATTTCACCTTATATTACGATGCTGTAACGGACGCTTGCACTCCGAACGCGAGGAAAAAATCTAGATCTTTATGAAGGCGTTAATAACGTATGGATGTTACCCAAAGGTATTGACCCGAAGAGGTGGCTGCTATAGAAATCGGGGTGTCAAAGTCGATAGGGAACGAGTATCCGAGGAAATATTCGATAATAACTAATATTGCGTGCATTTTTTCTAACCTGTAAAAAGTCATCCTGCTTTCTTTCAATTTGTCTCTTGAATTTGGAAATTGGCTCACATGTTCAGTATATTAATTCAGTCAAGTTGTGTTGACTTGCTATGGTATAGCTGAAACCGCATAATTTTCCGTAAACTCTGTGTAATCCGTGCCCCGTGAAACATGTTTTCTTAATTTATCATACCACCAAAATTTTCACTTTTAGAACCACTAAAATATCGTATTTGTTATGTAGAGTTGGATCATTATGATTTATGTAAAATTTGTTTTTATAAATGTATTCAAGATATTTTACATTTTTTCTTGCGCCTTTCGCGAAGTTATGAAAATATTTAGGGAACACGAAAAGGCAACGTATTCCTTCCATGTTCTAGCTGTTTTGTTTTAAAGATAAGCAATTTTTTTTTCTGTTTTCGATTCGGCCGATATTTAGTTTCTGTTGCTCTTTTTCATCGAACTTATTATATCTGTTCTGTGAGTTTCGCTCTAAGAGAACGATTTGCTCAAATTCATCAAATTTACGGCTCTCTTCGAATTTTTCTTAACTGTAATAGGCCGTAGTAATCTACCTTAATCATCAATATGGCGGAAGTGTCAAATCCTTTATCTTGATGTTGTCTTTGACTTGTTTCCATTTTTTTAGCGGGTTTCTATTGTAAAACGATGAGTCACCCTCTCCGCTATGTTCATCTTGGTAGTTGGATTACCTCGGGGTTTTCTGACATCAGCTTCGTTCGCCGCACCCTTACTGCGTGGACCAGTTTTTAAATTCTTACGTCGCTCGTATTCCCGCTCCGGCGTCGAAGAAACATTTCCACGGAAATCAAGGAATACCCCACGACCTATGAGAGCATCGCTTTGTTGGACTTGTAGTTAATGCGACGTCACATTAATGACGCAACTTCGGGTGGGACTCCCTTCAACTCTGACTTTCTTCCCAACGGAATGAACGAGTGATGGTTCCGGCTAGGATTTCCTTAACTGAAATATTTAAATGCAGAAGGTTCGTTTTGTTACGAGCAAAATACCTTGCCCTTCTCAGAGTTGAGGATTAATTTTATTGGAAAGTCTTTGTCGGAGGGTTGGCAAATTCAAGTGTGATCATAATTCTTATCGGTTTACGTCATTTCTGGATATTGCATATCCACGTTTTATCCTCTTCGCGTTTGTATAGGCAAATGAACGAAAAATACGGAAAAGAAGTCGGTCTTTTTAAGAGTATTTCGAAGATTAGACATATAGAAATACACAAGGGATTGTTAATTTATCCACCAATAACTTGCTCCAATTCTTTTGATCTGCATGAGGAAGGTTTTCCGCGTTAGCTTCGAATATAGAATAGGATTGAACACAAGGGATCATAAAATTCAGAGTGAGGGAGCAGTTATTTCGGGCATCCCCTTTTCCAACAATATTTTATTCTAATTCGGGAAAGAATGGTTCCCTTTCTCTCGAAATCGATTTCTAGAAGTTAAGAGAGTAGGCGGTATTTTTTTATGAAAGGTCGCCGTGCTTTCTCCCAGGGATTTCGTAATCTTTAGAAGTATGCAAAGGAGATTTTTTTCATGATCTTCTCATAATACAGGCGCACGAGTTTAAACTGTAAACTATCGAGTAAACCTTTCTCTCCCTAACGAAAGAAGTTAGCCGATTTAGATCGATTCACGTCGCACCCAGTAACTAATTTTTCAAATTTGCCCCCGTTTCATGTGACATTATGGTGTTGTTTATTTCCTTATGGCGATTTTGGCATCACTGCCGTTGAAGCTGTCAAGGTATTATATCTAGAATTGCCATACGTCCCGTTTTATCGGGCCTGTCCCGGTTTTAACGCATAGTCCAATAAATTATTCTCTCTTGCTCCGGTTTGTTGGAAAATTTCGGAGGAATACAGTAACACCTCGGTCTGCGAGTGTTTTGCAAGACGAGCAACTATTTTCAATAAATTTTAAGTTGATGTACGAGCGAGGTCTTACAAGTAAGTATACGCTGTTTTGTCTGCTTAGCGTCACGTTATCACTGCTTCCCTAATAATCACTATTATGTATACGAATATTTTTAGGTTTTGGAACGAATTATGATCATCCAAGTTTCCGTTATTTCTCATGGGGAAACCGCTTTGCTATCCGAGAATTGACGAGATTACGAGCACTTTTCGGAACGAATTATGTTCGCAATCCAAGGTTTCACTATAATGTAAATCACTAAGATTTCATTGATATGAATAATTTGAGCGTTAATTTTCAGAAAGTAGGAGGCTGCACAAATTTCGTATCTAAAAGGTACATGAAATTCTATTCACAGTCAGACTATGTTTTAAGGCCACGTTCCGGTTTCACGCGTTTCAGAATTTTAATAACTTTAACAGATTTCACAATAACACAACCATGGAGATATGGCAGACAGCATTATAGCTGAACTAAGGCGTAATGGGAGCTTTGGAATCTTTAATTCCTTTCAATGATATTTTTGGTTGATTGAGCTGGAGAGCGGAGACATTTTGTTGCTATTATTTCTGTTGACAACTAATTTCACAGTTTAATATGGTAATGCTATTATAATACTTCGCATATTTGCCATTTTATCTACAGTTCTACCGGCTTATTCCGTAGAGATTCTTGTATAAAATTGTTAATGTTTGTAAAATGTGGTTATGCTGTTAGTTTAGTTGTCTCTCTATTTAGAAACGTGTTTCGTTTGTTTCAGTGATAGCTTATGTCGCAGGCCGGAGTCGGGAACTTCCTAATTCCCCCTTTTTCTTTTTCTTGATAGCAAATTTATGCCATTTGGCCGAGTATTTTGGTTTTATCATCGTATGCAATGCGTTAATGTATCTATAGGCTTGACGTTCAAATTGGAATGGAGACGTTCGTTAGTGGGAGAAATGAAATTTTAAGGCATTTTTGCTTGAAAATGCATATGCATTTGTGTATACTGATTTCTCAGGTCATCTATGGGCTCCTCTCGTTAGAGATGCAATGCCGTTCCCAAGTACCTTTTGCTGCGGAATTTTCTCTCTTGTCCTAGGTTCAACCAAAGCCTTTTTTAAATTAAGTATAGTTGATTGATGAGCCTTGGACTCCCATTTCAGTTGCGCTCGTGCCTTTGTCTGCACGAAAGCGGCTTTACTCGTCGAACTCAGTTCGAGATGAACTCTCAAGTAATTTTTTATGCGAGACCGAGAGGTTACCGAGTTAATGCTTACGGAGTCATCGAGGTCCTCAAAAATGGCAGCAAAGGCCAAAGGTCGTTCACCGCAAAGTTTGTCGAGGGAATTTTATATTTCTTTGAACGGCAATAAAGCGAAGGAGAGTCTGTGGCCGGAAAGAGGTCTTCATAATTATCGGCGTGGGAGAAGGTCTGTGGCAGACCTGTCCGGACAAGCTTTGGGTGGCTCGCGAGGACAGGGCTGGCTAGGGTCGCTTCGAGGCGGTTTGCACGAACAAACATGTCGCTTGGGACAAAAGCGGGAGGTGTGTCTTCCATGAAAGGCGGTCTTTTGGTGATTCTGAAAGAGGGTCTCCAAACTTGGGTCGCATTCCACCCTTATTAACAATGGAACCCACTTCGGGAGAAGGACGCAGGACAAACTTTCCTTCAAGTTCGTATTTGATGTTCCCATTATGATATCTGCACTTATTTCCACGTTACATATGTTCAGACAATCCTTGTTATAACCTACGACGAGATTTGGCTCCGTTAATGTATTTGGTGTCGGGTAATTTTTGGAAAGTTTGCAAGTAACGCGGCGCAAGGACCCACAGGTGGGTGGGGAAGTCTTAATCTTTCCGCAGCGATTTCTCGCCGCTAGTTTGCTCGCGGTTGAATTTTGTTGCATTTTGGAATTATTGTTGTATGAGTCAATTAATGGTTTCTTATTTAATTTTGTGGATTAATTACCGGAATTCTGATCATTAAAACGAGTTACTTACTACTACTGCTTAATTTCGATTTGTTGAAAAAGTTCAGTATTGATTTTCAGAAGTTATTAACCATTAAAGTCGTGTTAAGTGGAGAATTTAGTCCGGTTGTTTTACTTTGATAATTTCGTAGTGATATGAAATATTTTAGAATCATTCCAGTACCATTTCCTGCGGTGGTCATTTTCACCTTAGAAAATCTGTATTAGCATTAATTCGCCTTGTTATGAGGTATTTATGCCCATATAGTGGGCTGTAGAGTTTTTTATTTCAAGTTTTTTATTTGGCGGGACCCCAAAATCATCCTTGCACCTTGGCCGTCCAATTTCATAAGTTAGTTCATGAGCCACTGCGTAGTTTTAATGATTGTAGTTAGAATATTCTTATTAGTTTTGTAGCTTTTATAGGATTGACAGTTCAGTTCTTAGGGGTGATAGAAATGGGATGCAATTCCTTAATTCGCTGGTATCCTCAAAGAGAATTGCGTGCGTACGTAATTAAGGACGTATGAATTGATTGAAATATACATCTGTTTATGTTAACATTGACCATTAGTACGGAAGCATACATTTCATGTGTTTAGTTCATGTACACATCTGAAGGATTCGGAAAATTGCCGTTGAAGGCGCCAAATGATGGATTTCGCATGGGGGATGTGGTTTCTATCCCGCCTTAGGGCCGGATGTTGACGGAAGGGTAGTAAACCATTCCTGGAAGCCGTTTATGAAACTGTGCTTGTCACACCGAGACCCTCGTAAATGATCGTATCTTCTTAGGTAGACGATATAACGTGGTAAACTAAAAACAGCCAATAGTTTTAATTATAGGATGGAGCGGGGTCTACGTACTGTTACTCGATACTCAATATTTTGATGGGTTGATTAGTTTCCCCGTGTTATCAGTCTGCAACCCATTGAAAAGCATAAAGGATGTCCTAGCTTCTAATTTACCGACGCAGGTTTTTCTAACTTTCTGGTAAAATACATTATGGACAATCCACGTCGTCATTACCGTATATATCCGAGTAATATTCGATCTTACAATTGTTAGTTAAAAGTCGACCCTATAATTTCATGTGTGCCTTCACACTACTGCAGCCAAGTAATGCAGGTCATTACATGTGTACCGTGGTCTACACTTACTGGAAGCCGAAGTTGTGCCTTTGCTGTTAACGATCCCAATGAAAACGGAGGGCTAAAGAAGAGTTTTAGTTACACAGATTTGGAAAGTTTCGTTACGCGTTAATTTTATTGGAGGATTGGCCTGTCAAAAAGCACGTCTTCTCCAGTTTTAAATAACATATTTGTTCTAGCCTTGTTTTCTTTTCTCTTATTGTCCATGTTGTTTGTACTAATTAAAATTTCGACCCAGATAAGATGACTTTCGTCTTTTAGAAATTAGTATCCTTAGAAACGTCGACTTCTTGTATTCAGCCCTAAAATGAACTGAAAAACACGAACGTTATTTGGGTATATATTTAGAATGACTTTTGGTTGAACATATGATTGAATATGCATGTTTTGTCGTGAATTTTTTCGCACCTTACGTAGAGAATGATTTTATTTTGTCGCCAGTTGCGGTTTGCACCTAAATAACTGAAATATAAGCCGGAGGGCAATGTTATTACACCGCTTCTGTCAGCTTTTGCGCTGCTTTCAGCTCTGATTCCCCGCCCTTCTTTGAGATTATTAAGCGGCGCCTTTGAATAAACATATCTTGCGTTATCAAGGAATGAATGCACAGGAAAGAGAATTGTCTGCAGTTCTACGAATTTGTACTGTTGAAATACCATTGTGGGCTGGGATTCGAATAGAATCCTATCTCATACAATAGCGCAATCCTGAATACATTGTTTCGGTTGTGCGTCGTCAAGCAATTAAAGGGCACGTTTCCGCTATCACAAATGCGTCGTTCCTCACGCACGCTCTTTGTGATTTGCTGAAGGCGAAATTTCCGGGATTCCACCCGAGGATCAGAAATGATTTCCACGATTCCGATCCCTTTTCCTTTCACTTCTGTGATATCCACTCCAATTGATTTTTACCTCGTTTAACTTCCTTTGTAAATTCACCCGACGTTTTATCGATTTCCTATTTTGGAAATTAGTTTTCCTTTCGTTTATTTTTTCCCGTGCGAACCAGTTTTAATTATTCTCCTCAAGGCTCTACTTCGCGGTGTAACCATCCGTGTGATTTTTTCAATTTTGTAAGGAAGGTACTTTTCGTTTTGATGTGCTGGCTACTTTTTCGATCGGGTTATTGGATTTGGAAATGGAATATATTGAGCAAGGGGGCATTTGTAATGTTTTCCTAAAGGTAATGAAGTCCTCTTTACATTTGTTACCAAAGTCCGTAAAATGTTGCATGGTTTAGCATATGGTTATATATAATACTGCTTTAATAAAACTACTTTAAATCTACCTACATAACATAAAAGCTGCCTTTCTGCTTGCGGCAAGAGGTGTGATGGTAACTAAAGATCTGCACGGATACAGATTTCCATATCCGACCCTTTTCTGCGTGAGATTATTCATGATTCGGACCGCGAGGACAAAAAACCGGCCAGATCCTCAACTTGAGGACCCTTTTCTTGCATATATCGGCTGGTAGGGTGAATTATGTATGGCAGATCTTTTATGGTAGCTTATTGTTTCCTCGGGGTAATTTTCATTATAATGCCACGTGGAGGCTGTCCATCGTTTTTTATTTCACGGCGAGCTAATAACTTACTTTTAATTTCAACAAACTTTGTCGTCACAACTGATTCCATGTTCGGATATTTGTTTTAATATCAGCTCACTCATACATTTCCTATTTTTCGTGTGGTATCGGAATTCAGAACTTGGGACATCGCTCTGTAGTCCGTACAAATTGACAGACCTTCATATCAAATTTCTCGTGTGTCGTTTATAATTGAAATTCCTTGGGTAGGTCTATTTAGAAAACTTCGACATTTCTCGAGTGTCTAAGTGACTGAACTTTAATAATAATGAATGCCGCCTACGATATATATCTTGTTTTTGATATGACTACACATAACTCTAGTTTCATATCATTTATGATATTGCAGAGGACGGTGCTTGGTTATTGCCTTCTGAATTATGGTATTTGAGCTTTTAAAGGATTCCGAGCAACGCTGTTCTGTTCTTGGGGAATTTTATCGAATCCACGAACGTCTGCTCTGCTGTCTTTGGTCGATATTTTCGTCTATATTGCTTGTTAAGATTTTGTTACCGCCCTCTCTGAAAGCAGTCCGGTTGTTAATGTTAATATTCTACTTCATATCCTTAAGGATTTGTGGTACTTGAGTACCTCGCTGCACTTCTCTTTCTATCGCGAAGGGGGCCTTTTGACGTGTTCTGCGGTCATAGTTGAGAGGCGGAAGTGTGCGTTTCTCTCGGAATCCTCCCGAGGCGCGCTCTTTCTGATGAGGGACTCCTTCCCTTCTTCCTCCAAATTGTACCAGGAACTCCGTGGAGGAAAAGAGCGCCTCCAACCGGGAATTCCTTGAATTCCTGTAGGAGTCCCGAGGCACTCCCAATTTTTCCCAATTATCCCGTGTGCTGTACTTAATCTCGTTCTCCTACTCCTTTGATCGATCTCAATTTTATTCAAGATTTCTTTCCTTTCTCCGACCGAAGCGTATTTCGCGGCCGCCTCTTTTTCCCCGAAGCGTTTGCCGCAGGTCCTTATCGGGAACCGCAATAAGTTTTTGTCGCAATTTCTCCTGAAATCTGGAGATAAGCAACATCAGCGATAATGTAATACTCGCAGCACGTGAGTTAGCGCGGCTCGATATTTTTCGGAATCTGACTTCGAGATAATGAAGGGAGTCGGTCGAGAAACGCCTGGGGGAGGTTGCTGCGAAGCCATGAAGTTTTTGATGAATTCGCGGAAATGGACTTGAGCGATGACGTACGATTCTTCGTTATTCCTGTAAAGAGAACGATCCAGTGGGCGACGGTCGATAGTGCATTGCCAGAAACCGATAAGAGGACCATACACGATCAGTAATACTGTCGTTACCTTATCGGAATGATTGTAATACTGATCGCGTGATATTTCCGAAAAGGTATTGACGGAAGTCCGAATTTTTGATTTAGGGGATCAGCTCTGGGTGGAGGGAATTCTGTTGCCGATTTAATTTCTTGTAACTCTGCGCGAATTATGACGTCATATTTATGAATTTAGAATATTATGCGACCGATGATATGCGATGTGCTCATCGCATTTGATATAATCACATCGTAATAGAGAATTTTGAAAACAATATCGTTAACTTCAAGATTCTCAAATATATGGCTGCGCGATGAATATTTTTTGTGGCTAAAATATTCGATACTATACCTAATTTTAGTTTTATTTGCTTACGATTTCCAGTAATTTTATTGTTTGCAGTTCATCAGTATTTAGCAGTTGTTATCGAGGTGTTCTTGCGTGAATGCTCCGATTGTCTTGGAGGAAAGAATTGCCGACGTTGAGGCCGAATAAAATCTTAATTGTTCTTGAGTAGTTTTTATTCACTATTAAAGTGAAGGGACAAGTGCCTCTTGTCGAAGGTTCGATGAATTAGCTACAAATCGACTGCTGTAAAACCAGAGTAGTGGTTGCTGCAAGACGATGTGGGTACACTGCTCTCGTTTTCTTCATCAGTCCTTTTTTTCAGACGACGTTTATCATTAATGTAATTCATGTTAGATGCATTAATCATATCAAAGCACTCTCATTTGCGAGAATCTTTAACGAACGTGCTTCACTGGCGACAACAGCAGTATTAATTTGAAACGCCGGCAGTATTAATGATCGTATGAGGTTAGAAGAAATGGTGTCGGTAATATCACTGCTGGTAATGACCGTAATGCTGATGGCTATGAATGGCTTTAAAAAAATTATTTGGAAACTGCGGACGGGGAGAATTATATCTTTGTGTCTATTTCATTGTGCTTTTTCCTGTTTCATCTCTGTACTTTATTAAATTATTATTATGTTATGTTAAACTATAGCATAATTGTATATTACTCATTGTATATGACTGTGTAATCGTAAAGTGAATGAGAAGGAGTGCTTTCTTCTTTCCGGTTTCTACTGTATCCCTTTGTCTGAATCCATTGTTCTTTCTGCTCGAGACTAGTTGTTTCACGTATGTATGTCAACATATCCTGTGGGAATTCCACTCTTTCGGGGTATTACCTGGAAGAATAGCATTCCATTAGAACATAGTCCTAGAACCTGAATGTTTCTCCTTTCTCCTATTTGCTGCTTTCGAATGAAGCTGTGCTTATAGAACACGGTTGTTGTTTATCTACGCTGATCTTGTCGCATAATTATGACATGAGTCGGGGAATCCCTCAGTTTTACCGATATTTTTCACAGCACATAAAATAAAAATTTCGATCCTTATATTGTGACACAGTGTCCTTTGTATTTCATCGGAGGTTCCTGTGCCCTTTTATCTCCTACTCCGTGTTTCTGCAAGACAAAAGGTCTCCTTGTTCGTGCAAGCGGAAGTTGCAATGGGGTGCGTGATTGTCACGGGTCGTCTGGGTAGTAAAAGAGTACTCTGGATCAATCATAGGAATGGAACATGGACTTTTTTTCCCTCGTAGAAACTCGGGCCTACTGATGTCTTTCGCTGGAAGTGAATCGTTCCCTCTACTCCAGGAATTCCCTTGATAAGATCGCGTGTCGCTTTCCTCGTAAGTATGACTTTACGTACATTTATACAGTGTCGCGCAATTGCTCAGGTGTTAGCTCGAAAATGGCGTACTCGGGATACAATTGGTCACGTGCAGATTAATGTTGTAACTGTGAAGATCGTTAGGACAGCTTTACGAATAAGAGCGCAGAGGTATATATTCGATGGATGTCATGAATATTTTTCTTATTTATATTATATTGGTACTAATTTCATTCTCATACTTACCGAGGGTGGTTTTTCCATTTTAGCAATTTTGTGTTTTGAGAAACTCACTTTCTCAATTCTTTCTACCATTCTGACGTACTTGCATATGCTTGTGCAAGGTGCTTTTTTTAAATTGACCTCTGCAGTGGTACAAGTTTATATTGCATTCTTTTGCTTTGGCGACATTTATTGTGACTTCGGTTTTAGGAGTAGCTACATTTTTCCTCTTCTGATTTTGTAATGTTTTTCGCATCTGCTATTAAATAAATGGACGGTGAGCGGTCTTATCTTTACACGTAGGTTTGACTTGACAGATATTCCCGTATGACGTCAAGGAACGTGGTTCTCACGATTTTTGTCCTTCTTTCCTGTTCACTCTCCTGTAATCTTCGGTTTTATTTAACTTTAACGTTGTAGTTCCATGGTTGGAGGTGCGAACATTACGTCATTGGGTTTCCTCGTATATAAGCGATCGCGTTTTAAGTTTCAATTACGTCGTAAATAACTGCCGGATAGTTGAACTGCATTAGCATTTTTTGTTTTGTAACCATCTTGTTTTCGTCTAAACATTCGTGTATGCTAATGACCGTTCAAAATGTGTCTAAAATTGCTAAAATTTTGTTCGGACGGTTTGCAACAAAATTTTTAAAGCTTAAGAATGTCTCGGAAATCATAATGCATCAGGGAATCTATCCTTATTCACGATGGTGAATTTTCCTGATGGTTGAGTGGGGACCTTTTTCTATACTAGTTCGAAGTTTGAAACTCCGTACTTCACTTTATTTTCTCCGTATAAAACTTGTGAGAAAAGAGTGTACTCCGTTTCCTCACGGAGCAAAAAGCTTTTCGAAGAATATCTGAAAGTGGGAGGCTTCTTTTCAAGGAAGTAGATGATTCAAAAGGAGTTTTAGGAAATTTGGGAAAGGATGGCGACTAAGGCTTGGAAGTATGCTTGACTTCATTGAATGCTGCAGCAAGAGGTGGTACAGGTCTCTGCCAACAGAAGATAAATGGGTATCATGTACCTACATTTATGGAATGTTAAAGTTTATGGTTATCCTTAAACCTTATCCTTAAAGTTTATCTTTAGAGCATTTTGTGCTTCTTTCGGCTACGCTACTTTTTGGTTTCTGTCTCCTTAAATAGATCCTATTTTGTCTCTCCAAAGTCAATTTCTGTGAAAGTCCTTGCATTAGATCACTCGTGACCTATTTGTACTTACTTTCTTCCCTCCACTTGTATACCTCGGGAAAAGGGAACATTTGCGCCGTATTTTCCTAGAATGGGTGCGATAAGCTTCTACCCAATCGTGTAGGCTTACTGAACTCAGCTTGCAGCCCAGCGGAGCCCAATAGGAGCTGCATATTTGTATATCCTTCTATTTGTGAGGAGGTTTATGCAGGATTCCCTCACGCGTAATATTCTGATCGATCTGAAATTTTAAATTAATAATAAAGAGTTTCTTCATACATTAGGCATAGACTTCCGTGGACTATTGTTTACGGGATGTCAGTGTTAAATATTGCTTTATTAATTGTCTTCGATACATTTCTCTCTTCCTTCTCTGAGGAATATACATCTCTTTTTCTATCGTAAGTTTCTCGAAAACTGCAGGGTATGTAGTATATATCTCAGGGGATGCACAATTTCTTCCTATGTATATGCGTGGCTGTCCGGAAAATACTTTTGATTGTGTTTTACATTTCGAAATGGCTATTTCGTCGGTTCCTTTACACGGTATTTTTCTGTTATCCGTCGTCTCCTTATGCTACTGCTGTCGCAACTCTATTTCGTTATCGTCCACTTATTAACCCTGTGGTCTGTTTTTGAAACGGTTAATCTTTATGAAAGGTTAACAATCAGTTATTGGGCTCACGGAAGTAATGTTTTTGTATTGGTTCTGTCGAGAAATGCCAGGTCAACTTACGTAGGTAATCGATTACGTTGTAATATGCAAAGCTGTAATAGCCGTATCCACCGGTAGGTTGTTAGACCCGCGTATTCATTTCCGAATGTTTTCATCTGTAAATTTTCTCTAATTATCTTCTCATGTTGCCAGATGCTTTTTAGGCTTGGAAACGGTTATTCGTTACGGAAACTGCGTTTTGACTTGGATTCCTTCCATCTCTGAAACATACAGGGTTTTGCGAATCAGCTCATGATAATGAAACAAAAATATTTTCCATGTGTTATGATCATGCCTGTAATAACGACATGGTACCTTTGTTTTTCACTATTTTTTTCCAAAGATAAAGGTTTATTTTCTTTTATCGCTCAAAGTCTTGATAGTTAAATTGTAGTATTTGGTTATTTATTAACCTCTAGCGGTAATGGGGATTTGGGTAGGTTTGTGTGACTATCTCAAGCGCTGTCTCTTTCCGAAATTTTAATAACGGAGGAAGTATGTTTCATATCTGAACCTTTGCTTGTTCAGCCCTCCCGCAGTATTATAATTTCCCTGTTGACATTGACCTACTTCGAGTCTGTGGTAGCGAAACCATGCCTTCGCCATCCGTGGTTTGAATTCCCAAGATGCCAATCGATTTCGATGTGATCGATGAATTAATATGAAGAGGGCGCTCCGTATTTTTATATCTTTATGTTGAAAAGGACCGGTTATAAGCCTTCGTGGCTTTGGCGGCATCGTTGTTCCTTCACGTTTTATTCTGATGTTTATTTCTTCTGGAAGGTTAATTCTCATTTTTTATGTATCAGCGCATGAGCTTACAATAACCAGCCGGAATTTTATACTGTTTCCAAGAGTGAGTCACAAAGAGAAGCGTGAAATTCGTGAATTGGAAATGTATACCTTTGAATGATGGATTTATGCGACGAATTGATAACCATGAGAATTGTTAGACCAAAGTCATTAACTTTTGAATTAAATAATTCAATACATTTAGAGGTAGAAAGTTCTCGCAAGACTTGATAACTATTATGCGTCCACCCTTTTACAGAAGCCGATCTGATACTACAGATCAGCTTGAGGAAATAGGTGTTGATACTAACCACTTCTATGATTATTTTTTTCTGTGTACAATACGCAACAGACAGGTAGAAGGAATAGCCTTATGACGCATGTCATATGCCGAAAAGCTGCCCCAGGGTACATTTGTCGATATAGTTGTGTTCCATCTCAGTGGAAGAATAAGTGGGTACGAAGCTAATTGATAGCCAGAAACTTCTTTGGAAAGCATTCCTCAGGTATGCAATCAGTGTACGTTTTAGTGAGTAGTCGTCAAGGGACCTTACTCTAAAGATATTTTTGAGAATAACAAAGAGAATCACCCTGCCATCCATGAATGCCATATTATCTGCGTTCACCTGGTCATGTTTTAGACAGACAGCACGTAGAAAGCTGGTTTGTGGGTGTATATGCCGGGAAAGGAGTCTCAAGGGTTGGGGTAATTAGGGGTTGAGGAATACTTTCTTTTATGAACTAAAATCGGTAAGAGGTGAGGAAATTGAGTTATCATATACTCTTTGCGTTTTCTTTTTGGAGTAAAATTTTATTTTGATAAGGATTGTGTAACTTGGACGGTATGGAGGCCAATCTTCATTTAAAGACCATGAGCGATTTCCCAAAGGCGACTTAAATTGGATCTACTGATGTAAATTGAGTAGCATCTTAAATAAGTGGCAGTGGTGTAGAGGTGAAACCGGTGTTTGGGTTCTCAGGAAGTGATTTTAAATTATTGGAGACTGAAATGATTGGGGATTTTGATGGGTATTCTAATTGCCTTAGGCTTTAAGTGATCATCTGAATGGGTATCTGATGGTTCTCCGTTGGAAGCAGGTTGTTTGCATTTCAATTCAGAACTTCTTTGGACTCAATATTTTAGCTGTAATTTCGATTTGCCATTTCTTAAAACATGGTCAATCTTTGTGAATTTTTTATTAATATCTTTTAGTCAAAAGTTTTGAGCAAAGAAGGGCCTCGGATTATGGGATGGTGTAATTGGAAGAATCTGAAGGCAGTGGTATTTAGTGGTTTGGCTGCAGACTTGAATACCGGACTCGTGGCAGCACTCGAAATACTCGGAACACCGCAGACCTAGGCTCACATGCTCATCTAAATAGAGCAGGTGTGAG
The DNA here is from genome assembly GCA_000376725.2 of Ladona fulva. NCBI lineage: Eukaryota > Metazoa > Arthropoda > Insecta > Odonata > Libellulidae > Ladona > Ladona fulva. The sequence continues at coordinate 263,009 of KZ308238.1, forward strand.
CATTGGGAATGATTCTTCGAATCCACTGCTATCTAGTGGTTTTATCAGAGTGTTTCGCACCCTTTGCGATTCAGGCCGATATGTAATTGGGTGGCTTTCCTTGCGGCGCGCCCCGGAACATGCTTCCGTAAGCGTTTTTTGATGCGTCGTTTATGTTTTGTAGAAGCGATAAATCATTGTCGTTTCGGGGAACGGCATTTGCGTGGACGGGCGTTGTTCACGACTTAATTGCAGTGTTCTCGTGACTCAGGAATGGGGAGGCGGAAAATCGATCCACGCTCGGGAATGGCCGACACTTTTTCATAGCCGATTTCGATTTGTATTTCGATAGAATCCGAATGAGAATGTGCTTTCTGGTACATCTTTGCGCTAGGGACTGAAGGTTGGGTAAAAGTGTGTATCAGGGTTGGCTCACGACTTGTAATTTTTTTTATTATTTGTCTTGGTGAAAAGAGTTATTTTAGTCGTGATTTCTTCTGCGAATAGGATATTTTTCTTTCATAACGTTCGACAGCGCTAAGATGGTTGCCATTTCCCCCTGCCACACGCCATTTGGCGGCTCGCGGGGTAAGTTTCTAAAAATCTAAATGTTGGTTTCGTACAATGCTCCATTTATTATTACAGGTCCATGCGTACTTTTATAGTTATACTGCTCGATGTAATCAATATGGTTGGACGTTACTTCATGGAACGCTATTTGATAAATGAGAAACAATAAAGAATCAAAAGTTGCAGGCAATCGGGTACCTGATGACGGCTGGAAGGCCGAAACCGGTCGATTAATAAAATGGTATGGAAGATACGAAGTCCGTTGTGTTTTGTTTAATTAATACTGCTCGAACTTTAAGACACTATTTCCATTATAAATCTACGGAAATAGTTTAAATCGTTATCGTGCCGTTAGGGAAATATGATTACGTATGTATCTCCGGTGCGTCGATTTGTTTTCTAACATGTTTTGCTGTTTATTTGAAACTCAATATACCAACATAGTCCAATAAAACGGTGGAAATTTAACAAATACCAAAGGATATAGTATGTATTATTTACTCGCGGACATGAAATTTTCTTCCTAAAATTCGATTGTCGAATTGCGAGAATCCGATTTTTATTATTTTTCAAATACCATATGTTAAAATAAAGGTATTTTTCCCTGTCGTGTAAATATACTGTATATTTTCGGCGACATTCTATATTTTCGTTTAGAGTCTTATACCAAATATTATAACGTTAGTGAAAATCGCCCACAATTACTATCTAGTTTATTGATCGCGTGGTTAGTGAACCGCTCAGGTGGCAAATCGGTGCGACGGTAATTATTTTAATCGTGTTGTGGCTCGCGGATACGGAAGTGGGAACCGTAAAGCTTCACGGGGACAGCTCAATGGGATCCCCGTACGGAGAGAGGGACGTATTTCCACCGGTTGATTAACGCTTGTGACGCGTTGGGAAGGGAGAGTTCGCTAAACAGAATTAGAACTGACGAATACACTCCCAAAGAGATTCGCCTCAATCGATACATGTGGCTAAATGGCCGGGGCTCTTCGGTTTGTCTTTATGAGCCGTTTAGTGTCATTTTCTCCACTTTTAATTCAACGAGGCTCTGATCATTCTCATTGCTGTACAGGTGTTTCGTATTCACACATATCAACGGCGATTGTGCTCCGTTTTTACTTAGAAAATTGTTAGGTATATTGTTTTTCATCTTTGTCATTTTTAGATTTAGATTCATACCTCGCAAAAAAAAGTGGCGCATGGCAGGAGGTGTAACAACACCAAAGACCTAACCTAATCCATCCTGTTCGAATCTCTAATGCTCTGCGGAAAGAACGACCAGAAGTAATTATGATAAAATCTAATCGTCCAATTATAACTTAATAAATAAATATGATTTGTATATATTAGGGATAAGATCGGCCCTAAAACACTTCCTGGCGGTACTCCTGATGGGATATATTTTTGGTGAGCTGATGGCTTTACCTGTGAATTGGCCGGGGGAATTTGCTCAGTTTCCGCTGAAAGTTCTTATAGTTATCTCTTTCCTCTTTCACCGGAGGCCCGATTTCCTCATATACCTCCAGTGGCATTTCCGTTTTCTGTTCGTATATGTGAAAAGTACTTTCAGTGTTTGTTTGCTTGATCTCATTTGTGACTGACCTTCCCATGTTTATCGCCCATATTTATGTAACTAGTCCGGTTATTCATTAAGATATCTATAGTCACGTCAATTCATACATCAGTTGAGCAAGTCATCCGATGTCGTAGCATATTGAACTGCTTTACTCCTAATCAGATGGTGTTACTAGAGGTTAATAGGAAGCAAGAGTTATCAAGCAATAGAAATGTGTGGCTTGTGACTTTGTAACCGACGCTGTCTTTAGCATTAATTTCTTTTTCTTGGGGTTTTCTGATAGTGGATGGAGAAAATGACTCCTTGTGATTAGGAAAAATTCTTTTTTTTTCCTTCCGTCATCGCATTCTAATTAGAGCTGTTTACATTTACATAAATACTCTGCAAGCCGCCTTAAGGCGGTGAAGACACCGAATTCCCGAATTGTCTACAAGATTCCTAATACTATGAAGAAAGAATTACCAGCAAAAGCTATCCGTTCTCGCTAAAATCTCGCGATACCTCTGCCGTGTGGTCTCGAAAATCGTCCTGCAAATAATTACCATTAATACAAATAATGGTTCGTGTGTTATCTTCATTCAATATCGCTTAAGTATCGCTTTACGTATTGTCTATTTTAAGTATACATTACAATAACGGGCATACATTAATTAATGTTACCTTAATATTTATGCAATTACCGAATTCATTTCATATGCTTCCATCGAGACCGTAAAAGTAAGTGTAATTGTATTCTCGACATTTCTACTTTCGCCTCTTTGCAAATCACAGCTCCTATTACCTAAAATCAGGTTTGTTATTCAATCTATGGTATGTGTAAATCTTTATATGTATGCTCCTGAACAGATGTATGATTTAAGGTGGAAGGATCAGTTAAGCAAAAGGGTACAGAATTTCCGCCAATTAGGGGTGGGGGAGTAAAGAAAGTCTCCCAGTTGTGAATGGTTTTCGAGGAACCGATTTCAAACCGATTAAACATTTCCAGTTCTCAGTGGAGAAAATACGGGCGAACAAGTGATAGGCATCATTTTTCGGGGAACGGAAAGGATCGCCGCAGCAATTAGCACGACCCTCCTCTGCAAAGCTGCCCTTTCCATTGAAACTGCTTTCTGATAACCCATCCAGGGAAGACTCCCGCTGAGAAAGTGCCTGTCCTCTCCTCTGTCATTATTTCATAATGTATGCGGGAAGTTGCTTCCAAAAGGTCGTAACGGCTGCATGTTTTGAATGTGCTCTCCAATGAGATTTAAGAAAAACCGATTGTGAATGTATACTTGTAGCCGTTTAGTGGTTGTTCCCTTTTATTATGAAATTGTAATGACGAATTTCGATTAGTCTTCAGTTGTAACTTAATAACTCTTACCAATTAATCAATAACTTAAAGAAATCCAGGCTTTACATTGTTCTCTTAATAGTTATGTTCGAGGTGTACGAGTTCAAATCGTTGGCTCAGTATGGTTTCATTTCCATAAGGAATGAGGGCGGAAGTTGGCCTTCTACAACTTTCTCAGAACGCGAACCTGGTGAACATCAAATAAGCTTCTGATACACATCTGCACATTCAGCTTGACCAGTTAACTACCTTTTCATCCAGGTGTCCTTATCTTTTGCATCTGGACAGGTGATGTTCGCACTATTTTGATATGTTATAGCGGCGGAGATCATTTTAGAAATTGGTGAAATTTTTCATACTTGTGTGGTCTTTATTGGTAGTATGGTAATAAGCAAGTTGTGAGTGTTACGTAACAGGTGAAGTTTTCACATCAATGCCCTCGGTTAACTTCAGTATTGCATTAGTTTCATTAGCATGCAACTGATGCTGTATTGGAGTTCGCCCAGTCTTTAATTTTTTTAGTTACATAATAAACTAGCAGAATACGTTGCTGCGGAAGGATATTAGGATCTAGGGATCCTAATATCTTAACAATGATCTTTCTTTACATGCTTATAAATACGTATAGGGTTAGATATGTGCGGGGATTTAAAAAATATCAATATATATATATGTATATTCTATAAACGATTTATTCATTTCATGTTATAAAGTCTAAATGGAGTATAGATCGAAAGAGCGCAAAGGAGTTTATGAACGAAAACCAATGGTTAAATGCTAATCTTTTTTAATTTCTAAATGCATCCTCATATTTGCATTATTTATTTCGGCAAACCTCCCGAGGTTGAATTACCATAGCTTTCTAAATTACCGTATTTTCCGGCGTATAAGACGACTGGGCGTATAAGACGACCCTCAACTTTTCCAGTTAAAATATAGAATTTGTGCTATACTCTTCGTATAAGACTACCCCTTTTCCAACGTACACTACCGGTAAATAAAAAAACATCAGATTTGATTTCAATATAGAAATTTTTAATTAAAATGCTTATGACATCATGGTACTTAGCATGAAGTGTTTGTTCAGTGCGGCCACCTCTCCTCCGTCCCTCTCTCCTCCTTGCTGCCATATTCCCGGCGTATAAGACGACCCCCGACTTTTAAGAAAGATATCAGGTGCTAGAAAGTCGTCTTATACACCGGAAAATACGGTAAATTTCCATGGGAGGGTGTGCAACAAGCAAACATTTTATCTGCGTTTTTTACGGTAGATTATTTATTTATTCAAAGTCGAAGTCAATAAATTAAGGACGCCGTTTAATAAACCTCTGGAATTTTTTGTTACTGACTAAATCTTTTATGAAGGGATTCAGTTAGTTTTTAGCAAGTCCCTCAATCCGTTCCCATACAAATCTTGGCCTCTATGGGATGTCCTGTGCAGTCGAAACCCTGATACATATGAGCCAGCTCATTTTTTACAGTTTTACCTTTGTGTTTGTGATTTTTTCATAAACCACATACCTCCAACAAGCCTACTAAGTTTACGCTATTCATAAGCATACTTAAATCGCTTATTGAATAAGAATCGTGTCTATGGCCAGTGGCTACAGCTCTATCAATCGACTTGTGACCAGGACAGACGTATTCAATTATTTATTGCAGTTTATTGGCCAGTTTGTTTACTTTGTCTTCCCACATTGCGTGGCACGGTTGTTTGACGCGTCTAACTGCAATATGTTGACATTAAAATGAGCTCTCCGTCGTGGATAAACGTTTCATTCTCTTGGCAATTCTGTTTCACGAATGCTTTTATCTCTCAGACGGATCGATGGTTGTCGCACTTGTCATTTGGGCGATCAGTCAACACAGCGACGGATTTCGCATGCATAATTCGCCACACGTGACGTGCGTCTTCCGCTCCGGAAATCCTCGGGTACGCTGCGGAGGATCCATCCATTGCAACCGATTTTCCTGTTTATCTTCAACGAAAGTCATAATAATTTAGGTTAGCATTCTGGTCGTCACTGACACGGATTATTTCGGAAGCCCTCGTAACGGTTCATATTCTCCGCCGTGAGTAATCCAGGCCTCGCGGCGCTATGAGTGCTTTTGCAATCCCGATTCCGAGAAACGTTTTATTTCCTCTCGCCTTGGCTCCTGATGAAGTACTTGCAAGGGAAGGGATGTCTGCCCTCCCACATCGCAAAAGAGTGTCGCATCTGAACGTTACTTTTTTACAGTTCCCATGTGCGTATTTGTTTTAAGCAGTTAGGTTTGTCTTTGTAACCGTTCAAGGGGTCCTTCGCATTTCTGGGAAATTTCATATATTTATCGTATCCAATTGTTTATTCCAATGCAAATCTTTAGTATAATTTTAGCGTGATATTAAAGAGATTATAGTTTTTGTAAAATTTTGCTATCAAGCTTATTCGTAAGGTAAGCACATTAGTACGTGTTCATACTCAATCCAACATTTCTTTCTCAATTTTGGGATGAT